>QXVZ01007087.1:0-15901 GCA_008931825.1 Phallusia fumigata
CCACTTGCGCACAACATAACCCCGCCAACAAGCCTGAATCCTAAAAAGATAGAGAAATTTTGTTATGTGACAAAACACCATAATGCTTCGTTACCATAATGATCATGTACATTTTCAGACACTTTAAATAAAGTCAAATCGAATCAAATCAGCCAGCCCAAACGAATTTATTTGACAAGTCAAAAACAGCTACACAGGCATTATGGCATATACATAGAAGACCTCAACCCTATTTGTTAATAATTATCCAAAATCTTTTCCATGAAGTAAACACTTCCCAAATTAAAAAGTAAGCTTACTTTGCAGCACTTTTGTGTTTGAAAGCTTTTGTGCCATCATGAACAACTCTGGTCTGGTAACCATTTCTTCTGCACATCGGACAGGTCTTCTTTCCAGTGAACCTTTCAAAGGCTTGAAGGCAAGCCTAAATGAAAAGCATGTGATTGGAAAAAAATACATTTGAAAGCTTGCTTAATTGTCATACCATCGATATGTTTATTAACATTTTTACATTTGTTAACATTTTTCTAAAAGATGTGCAAGGAACACTTCTACACTTCAAGGGGCAAAATGTTCATTTAAAACAACAAGACTATGACATGACTAAAACTGATTGGGTAAAAAATATTTGCCAAGTAAAACCTCCTGTATATGTATAAAAATATACCCTGTGAAAAACATGTGAACAGCTGAGAAGAACTTGATCTTCCATTCTAAACTCATCTTTGCATATGACACAAGGGTTTGTAAAATCATCACGCTTGGTTGATGCTTGTTTTAATTCTCTCCATTCCTGTTCAGTCAACAAACGTCGCTGGTCCTCAGTGCAGGCAACCAAACCCATTTTCTGGGCTAAAACTATTTATTTTAGTCATTTGGTAGTTCTGACATTAACATTGATTAAACAATATTTTGTTTTTTGTAAAAAAAGAAGCAAGGGGGTCAATGTTTAGTGGAAAGTGCAACATAAAAATGTATGCAAACACTAAGTGTTAAAATTTGAGCATTCTTGCTTAGACCATAGGCAGAAAGCAACTGACACACAACCACTTACTAATCTAAGAAAAGTTTAATTGTAATATTTGTTTATGCTATACAACACTGTTACTACATAAAATACAGGACATTTTTTACCTAATGTAAGAGGTCTTGGTTTTGGATCCAATATATATTCTGCCTCTGTCCTGTCAAGAGGCATACTGGGAGCATTTTGTTTCCTTTTTCTTCCTTAAATACAACAAAGGTAAATCGGAACATTCTGAATAGTTTAATTGTTGCAGTTTAAATTACCTGTGTCCAATGTAGATTTGCTATTTTTAATTGCATTAATTCGTTGCTTTTCTTGCCCTTTGAGAGCTTGCTTTAATGTCGGCTTTTTTCTTTTAACTGGGTCTGCCAAGGACAAATCACCCAAAGCCATTTCTTTAATTAGGTGATCTTGATATGCCACTGCAACAAGGGCTGTGGTTGGATTCTGTCAATATAAATAAGCTTTATTTCTGCTATTTACGACTAAAATCAACATTATAAGCAACATTGATATTGTGATCAATTAGCTTTTTAGTTTAAAAATCGTTCTAACATGACTCACAGAATGCATTTTGTTTGACAGATTTTGTCGATCCATATTTGAAATTGAGGTTTGTTTTGTTTTCATGTAAATTGCACAGTTTGCAAATGGCGGTACACGTTGCCTTCGTAACTTGGCAAATGGTAACCGTCCAAAAGGAAATACGCTTTCTATCACAAAATTATGTTGCGTTTGCGAAATCATAGATATTATAATACTTTATGAATACTTTATAACACCTATGGTGAAATTAACAAACTTGGCGACGAAAAAGTAATTTTTGTCATACTCTTTTTTGAACGCTATTTATCAGGCGTTTCATAAACATAAAAACATGATGCAAATTAAAGAACTGTTTATGTGTTTACGTAACATTTTAAAGCATTCTTTTCTGTGGCAGAATTGATTTTTGGCATAATAAACTTTTTTAAAGCAAACAGTATAACAAACCACGTTTGTTTTGTGCGTTATAAGTTTTCACACACAAATAAAGTTGGAAACGCGTTTTTGCAAGGTTTTGGCGCTATTTACACCTGCGGCTGGTTTGTTTTTTGCACTGTTTTGCATGTGTCAAATGTGATGTAAAAACCTATTCCTCAATCATAAAAACTGTATACATACAAATTCCTGTCNTGTTTGAACAAATGAAGTTTGTGCTCGACTATATGGGAAAGTTAAATCACGCTAATGATTCTGGTGAAAAAGCTATTATACCTTATCAGCATTTTTATCTACCTGGCATAACAGATTTAATCAACTTAGAAGATGATTACATAAAGTGGGCCCAAGGTAGACCAGGCTGTATCTGCCAGTATCCATTTGTGTTAAATTCCCAGGCTAAGACATCCTTGCTTCAAATTGATGCAGTTTGGCAAATGCGATCAGCATACAGTGAAGCTCATGATCGGAACATGTCATCACTATTTGGGTTCGGTGGCAATCAATTTTTGGAAACTCTCGTCCTTGAACTGGAAGTCAGAAGGAGTGATCTGGTACATGATGCTTTAACAAGTTTGGCAAATGTTAACATGCGTAGCCTTAAGAAGCCTTTGGTGGTAAAGTTCTCTGGGGAAGAAGGCCAAGACGCTGGTGGTGTTCGCAAAGAATTCTTCATGTTGATTTTGAAAGAAGTCATCGACCCTAAGTACGGTATGTTTCAGTTCTATGAGGAGTCTCGTTTGATGTGGTTCTCTGACTTTGAACTTGAAACTGAAATGATGTACTTCCTGGTTGGTTTACTCTGTGGCCTTGCAATTTACAACAACACAATCATTGACATATGCTTTCCCCTCGCTTTGTACAAGAAATTGCTTGGTGCAACTCCTTCGTTGATTGATTTGCAAGAGCTTGACCCCACAATGGCACGTAGTTTGAAACACCTTATTGAATTTGATGGTGGAAGCATTGAGGATATTTTCTGCTTGGACTTCACTGTGAATAGAGAAAATTTTGGAGAAAGTAGAGTGGTTGAATTGATACCAAATGGCTCAAATGTACCAGTTACAGAAGAAAATCGCAGGGAATATGTTGATGCATATGTTGACTTTGTATTCAACAAATCAGTGCTTCACCAATATGAAGCATTCAATAAGGGATTTCACAAAGTATGTGGAGGCAAAATCATGGACCTTTTTCGCCCGATGGAACTCATGGAAATGGTAGTTGGAAACCAAAACTATAACTGGGAGGAATTTGAGAAAACAGCGGATTACAAGGGCGAGTATTACCGCCAGCATCCAGTGATTAAAATGTTCTGGTCAGTTTTCCATGCATTCTCACTGGATGAAAAGAAAGAGTTTCTGTTGTTCCTGACTGGCTGCAACAAAGTCCCTATCAATGGTGTCAAAATAACAATTCAACCAGTGCGCACTGGTGACAGCCACTTACCAGTTGCCCACACTTGTTTCAACTTGCTGGACTTACCAATGTATTCTTCACAGCACATTCTTGAGCAAAAACTAAAAATGGCGATGCTTAATAATCAAGGTTTTCACTTGGCCTAAAAACTTCACTTTCTTTCATTATATATTTTTTATTTGCATTTGATTGCTTAGTCTGCATTACATATTGTATCTATAACTGCAATTTGCTTAAATGCATCTTCTTTGTCTAGTATTGCATAAATTTGGATCTGATGATTTGCAAACTTTCACACCAATTGTTTAGAATTTGTGCAATGTTATTACTGAAGCCATGTAAAAGTAGTGACTCAGACTTTAGGTCTGTAGGTACTTAATTGTTTGTTTGTTTTACCCAAATAATCGTATTTGTACTAAAACCTTGTACTTGGTGTTGTTAAAATATTTTCTCATGGACCAAATGATTTTTAGGTGTGTTTTGTTTGTAAACTTAAAAATTTTGGTTAAAAGGGTTGCATTAAGGTACTAGTTAATAATTGTTTTCACAAATTTATGTCTCCTGTGGCTACGTTCATTGGTGGAGCGTCAAAATTATTTGCTTTTCATTGTTATGTTAGCAGCATGCATTTTAATCTGCAATTTCTGTTGCATTTGTTACTGTGTATTTAATTCATGTCATGCTCTAAAACATTATTATTATATATATGTATCTTTTGGCATTCCTAAATGTGCCCGATTTTCATTTACCCTTCTACTTTGCTTACAGTTTTCATTTTTATATTAAGCTGCTTTTAATTGTCTGACGATGGCGGAAACTGAGCGTCAGCAATTTGGTGACATCTCAAATGACAGTTTTATTTCTCCATACAACTCGCCAGTTTCTTTACAAAAATCGACACCCCCTGTTACACTGCCAACTGATGACATATCACAACCGTCAACTGCCGACACTGAAAATGAGTATTTGTCCATTGAAAATTTTGCACTGCCAAATGATGCTGCTATTGCCAATCATAACTCTGAAAGTTTTTCTATGCACACTGATAATACGGAAGAACAGTCTAAAAGCCAAGATATCTTGCCAAACCACAAAGCCATCCAGAATGATTCAACTGATTACCAAGCCATGGGAGATGCTGAGTCTGTTGTAAAATCAAAAATCAGTAAGTTGCCTTGTTTTCTTTAGCGATCATAGTGTTGTACAGTTTAGTTGTATTGTTGTGTATTGTATTCAGTACATGTGCTTGCTACATATGCACTCAAAGTTTAGCAGAAAAAAATGGGGTTTTAATAAGCACTGTTGCCAACTTTAGGATTAGCAAAGATACCAACTAGGTCTGTAATATTGACAAAATAATTTGCACACACTTGTATTTTACAAACAGAGTACCTCATTATACACAAATAGTGTACCTCATTATACAGTATATTTAGAGATTTGTTTTTTTATTTTTTGATAGTGAACTATCAGTAAGTACAATTTTGTGTTGTTTCTTAAATGCTTTTACAATTATACATAACATGCAACGGAATTTGAAACAAATCAATACTAGGGACGTTTATTGACAGTTATAATGTATTATTTATGTCATTTTGTCCTAATCTGGAAGGAAAACAGTTTAAATATATTTTTGTTTCAATGTTTACAGAACTCAACTCCATTGAAACCAAGGCTGAAATATCAACCTCTGAAGAACAGGTATGCAAAAAGCAGGTGTTAAGTCCTTTTTAGATTTTTTTTACTGTGTTCGGAATAGGCTTTACCAACAAAAGAGGCTCACAAGTCAAAAGATGTCGAAGTTTCTGAAGTGGATGATTCAGTGGATTTGCCTGTAGTGGAAAAAATTGCCGAATCAGCAGAAAATGGTGAGTCTCACGACAGGGAAAGTCCCCAAGAAGCGCTGGAAGAACTGATGCGAAATTCGCCTATTGATGCCGAATATACAGTGAGTGTTGTAGGTTAAGTTGAAGTAAAAGTGAANATGATTCAACTGATTACCAAGCCATGGGAGATGCTGAGTCTGTTGTAAAATCAAAAATCAGTAAGTTGCCTTGTTTTCTTTAGCGATCATAGTGTTGTACAGTTTAGTTGTATTGTTGTGTATTGTATTCAGTACATGTGCTTGCTACATATGCACTCAAAGTTTAGCAGAAAAAAATGGGGTTTTAATAAGCACTGTTGCCAACTTTAGGATTAGCAAAGATACCAACTAGGTCTGTAATATTGACAAAATAATTTGCACACACTTGTATTTTACAAACAGAGTACCTCATTATACAGAGTACCTCATTATACACAAATAGTGTACCTCATTATACAGTATATTTAGAGATTTGTTTTTTTATTTTTTGATAGTGAACTATCAGTAAGTACAATTTTGTGTTGTTTCTTAAATGCTTTTACAATTATACATAACATGCAACGGAATTTGAAACAAATCAATACTAGGGACGTTTATTGACAGTTATAATGTATTATTTATGTCATTTTGTCCTAATCTGGAAGGAAAACAGTTTAAATATATTTTTGTTTCAATGTTTACAGAACTCAACTCCATTGAAACCAATGCTGAAATATCAACCTCTGAAGAACAGGTATGCAAAAAGCAGGTGTTAAGTCCTTTTTAGATTTTTTTTACTGTGTTCGGAATAGGCTTTACCAACAAAAGAGGCTCACAAGTCAAAAGATGTCGAAGTTTCTGAAGTGGATGATTCAGTGGATTTGCCTGTAGTGGAAAAAATTGCCGAATCAGCAGAAAATGGTGAGTCTCACGACAGGGAAAGTCCCCAAGAAGCGCTGGAAGAACTGATGCGAAATTCGCCTATTGATGCCGAATATACAGTGAGTGTTGTAGGTTAAGTTGAAGTAAAAGTGAAACGGGAAAGTACGTTTAACGAAACCGTTTGTTGGGGACGACCTTGATAACACCAAAAATTATAGTGACTGTCAAACGCTAAAAAAATCTTCCTCCAGACGGCGCCAGAGCGCGACAGAAATGGTGTGTTTGACAAAGCGCAGCTCTGTTTATCACTGGTGTTGTGTAGGAACTGACAGACTCACAAATGCTTTCCGTTTCGCAAAAAATGGAAGCCGAACTGCGGGAAATGATCATCAGTGAAAAGACAAAACGCAAACAAACCACCAATAGCGATGATGCAGGTTCGTGTCATTTGTCATTCTGCGTAAAATATGCAAAACAAAAACCCAAATCACAACCAGCGTATTTTTTTGCTGCGGAACTTGTGTTACTGAACCATTCCATTTACCTATGTCCGCTGTTTTTTCGATGCGATTTTTAGTACACGGAGACAACAAACAATGTAACTTTTGCCCAGAAAACATGCAAATATTTCACGTACCTAACGGATATCGTAACTCTGACCGACGTTGTAGGTTTTCGACCCGTTTTAACTGCTATATTGGTAGAGCTGTTTTCCGAACTTAAAATAGAAAAGTAAAAACGTGTCAGGCAATAAAACCCGTATCAGGCATTGTTTGTTTGTTACACTATTTTTGTGTCAAAGTTCGCATCCACGATGTACTACGTACACAATGCACGGTTTTAAATATTCTCAGTGAGGAGATTTACACACAAGAACTGGCTTGTATCTTCTTACAATGCACTAATTTGTAAATATTGTCAAACAGCATTTTTTTGCTGTGTGTACGAAGGGTTTTACCATCAGTTTCAAACGCCTTACCACTTGTCCATATTTATGACGACGGCAGTAAACAAACAAAAGTGTTTATGGATCTTGCAGCTTTAAAGCCGATTGTTTTATAGCCTTTAACAGCAACTGCTAAAAAATCTAAATATAACCCCGCGCGTATTCCAATCAACACAAACTCTTCTATACTTTGAGTGAAGCAATCGAAACCATTATGTTTACATCAGAAACATACCACTAAACAATGAAACCTTTGGGTAACGCAAGGACATTTGTGTGTACTATTGGCACATAAGTGTTTGCACCGACTTGCGATTGCGATATGTAGTTGCTTCACCGTTCGAAACTTTCGTTAAACCGTAAAAAAACAAGTTCGATCTTATACTTACGGCCCACGCGATGATAGGAGAATGTGTCGTGCGTTTTATCGCAAACCACCACTTCACCATCTCTAGTTGCCATTCACTGAGTGTTGCGTCAACATCTTGCCCCTAAATCGGACCCTTAGAGCTGCCCAGACGCTAAAACAATGATCGGCGGCGTATAGGAAACATATCGTGTGTTTTGGGAGCCGCACTTCTGCCTCTGACGGTCACACGAGTGTACTTCACCATGATATAAGATGGGTCTTAACGACTGGATTTGTGTCATTACGTCTGAGAGTGCTGTCAAGTTGCCAAAGCCTGCAGGTTGTTTTTGAAACGGGTGGTAACAGCTGGGTGAATATTTCAAGTGCCAATGAAAGTGTTAAAACCCTGTTGTAATATCACATACATTTTTGATATTAGTTTGTGGGGCAGTGGACAGGTATCATAAGTATTTATCAAGTTGATGAGGGCATGATTGACATTTGTTGATGAAACCAGCTAGTTACAACTTACGAAAAGCATTTGTTGTTACAGGTATAGCAGGGTTTAAGTTGCGCACCGTGCAATACATATATATATAGAAGTATTGGGCGTTACATTAACAAGAATCAGTTTTGTGAAGTTTGTGTGCGAATTAGGAGCAGAAAACCACCCGGTGTTTTGAGCAGGTCTTTTGGCACTACATTTAAATTCTAACGTTATTGTAATAGGGTTTTCCTAATTAATTAAGCTAGCTATCGAGTTGAAGGTAAAGGATTCATGTGTTTTTGTTTCAAAGGGGCCACCTTTTTGGTATTTTTAGATTATGAAAGTTAAACACAGTCGCAAATACTTCAATCCCCCTAAAATTGTTAAAACCAACACATTTCAAGTTCAATTGTTACGAGCGGACCGCAAAGCATTGCATTGTGCAAGGAGCTTCGCGTGCTTGTCATTAGCAAACCCTGTGGGAAACCAATTTGCACTTATAAGTGTAACGCAACGACATTTAAATGCCGCTTGTATTACCTGTTGGCGTCGTTGCTGCACCGACGGGTGTTGACTGTCGGACAACAGTTTGTCCTGAATATGTTTGATTTAAGTTTAGTTGAGGGTAATACAACCGTGGTTTTTGTTGTTGTTTTGCTAAAAAGATTGCATTTGAAGTTTCAGCCTTAGAAGATTTATAGGTAGGCATCGACATAAGAGGTTGTTTGGTGTAAAAAACGTTCTTTTTTAAATAAATTTTGATTAAAAAGTATTTAGGTATTGTATAGTTATGTATAGTTAGTTACGTATCTCGGAAACAATTACGCTGTTGGGCTATATATATTAGGTAATGATTTTAGTCGGGAGGTTAGTTCAGTGTTTTTTTTACGTTTGCGGTGCTTTAGGAAACTCTAAATTTTCTAGTGGTTATCTTGTGTAGCTTATTGCCCGACTAATAGGGTGAAAAGTTGTGTAGCTTATTTTAAAACGTTCAAAGCGAAAATAGAAATACCTTGTAATGCAATTATTTCAACAATTACTGTTTTCATTACTACACTAAAGATGACAACGGAATTTGAAATGAAGAGATTTTTATTCTTGGTATAAATAAATGTCAGGAAAAAAGTTTCACTAACAACGAAGCATGCTTTCGCGAGTTTGTAAAATTTTAATGAGTCAAAGCAAAGATGCGGTGCCGATTTTAGAATTGTGGTTTACATAAAGTCGTTGGATATTTCACAATTACGAATTGTGGAAGTTGCAAAACTTGTGGTTAAATGGGCAATTTTCGAAGTTACGCAGGACATTGTTTCCCAGTCCTAAGTCGTCATCGAGGTTTGTTATTGTTGTTATTAGCTTTTTTGATGTTTTTAAGGTCGATTTTTTACATATCTGCGTGTATTTTTCCGATTGTCCGTCTTCGTAGTAATAGCATTTTAGGATAAAAACATGTATATTTTTCGCCATGTCAAAATAAATTGCCGCAAATAAACGATTAAAACTACGTGGTTAGTAACGAAAAACAACTCACCTTCAAGGTAATTTGTATGGAATGCTGAGGGCAAGTGTTTTGTGCTACTTTTTTGTGCGATATCCTAATTTTGATTTTCAAATACAAATCGTGCCTATTATGGTTGCGCTTTATAAACTACAATGCATGTAAGTGTGGAAAATAGTTTTGTGATCACTTTTAGACCTTTAATCGTATACTTATATTTGTTGCATTTCAAGTGTTCAGCTTAAACGAATTTCACAGATTTTACTATTTGTCCAGCTGCTAATATACCTCTGGACATGCAAAGGCACCATATGCTTTTAGTGTGATAATGTAATAGCTTTACAAAGCATGGACTGTTGTAGGACGTGATATCGATTCGCCAAAGCCGGGATTATCACCCTTCGTAAGCTTTTCTCATCTTGAGGTCCAGCACGAAACTGACCAAGGCATAGTGTGAGACTGGACGATTTCGCGTCCGGCATGAAGTGTTTTCATTGACAGTGATAAAGCGCTAGGAAAAACAGGCTATGTTTTGTTGCCGCTCCTATAAGACGTTGACTTGTTGCCAAACGAAGCTGAAGTTGTTAGTTTTAGGTGTTTGTCGAGCGAGGCTTGAGCAAGGACAAAAGGGTACAATGAAAGCGTAGTTTTTTTGGAGTAACGGTGTTGGGTTGAATATGTTTTGAGGTTTCATTACCAGTGGTAATCCGTTGTAGTAAAACGTTGTTCATTTACCGCTTAGATGGTGGAATTTGATGTGAAAATGCTATAGTTCTATTCTCAGTGTCTCTAACAGAAAACATTACTACAATAGAAAAAGTAAAGAGTTTGCGGCAAAAGTAGAGTAGAACGCAATGCAGCTTTGCTAATGCAGTTAGAAATCGCAGTAAAATCTTCAAAAATAAATATGTGGTGGCAAGTGAGGGTGGCTTTTTTAGATAACTTTTAGCATGTATTGCAAAGGTTTGGACCAATTCAACGACATTTTGTCCCATGGTGTCTTCAGTATTCACTCAAAAAGTATAGTCAAATTCCCCCTCTCACAAAATTGAAGCAGAGCACGCATAATTGTATAATTCAAACAAACTGGCTTCATTTGGTTTCAATAATATCTAGTTTTAATATCGTTTCAGCAACGTTTGATTTAACTATCATCAAATACCCACAATAATTACGTTTTAATTACGTTTTAATTACGTTTATTTTCAAGAAAGGCAATATATTAACTCAAGCGTTGGTAAACGAGCCTTCGCGCCGTCTTCATGAATATTTTATACAGTTGCCTTGGTTTTGTTAAGCCCAAACGCAATCACGCAATCTCAGTTCACAACACTATACCTTAAGCGTTGTTCAAATAGCTGTGGCGTTTTTGAAACTTTTTAATGTCTGAGTTTGTTATTAAAAGGCGATTACTTGACAAAGCGTTATAAATACAACGCGATTCTGGAACACTTTTTGTTGTGTCAACTTTTCAACGCTGTTTATAGCTAAACGGAAGCAAATGTGCACAGCTGAGAATAAGCAGAAAAAAATAGGTGGAATCGATGTGTCGGAAAAATACCGGCCAAATGTTCCTTGTTACCATATTTCGATTTTAGCCGAACTTGTTTCCGTACGAACGAAACTGAACTTTGATAACAGACCAATTAAACCACAAGAAGTTATCCCTTCACTTTCACTACAGCGTCTTTTACCACTAAGTGTTAATGGTTTGGGACTCCTCATTCAATTTAAAGTTGTTTCTGAGTGTCAAAATATAGTTACCCTACGTGTGCCAGGTTTATTTCTTCACAAACATTCACAAGGATAACACTCTTAGATACTTGGTTTTGTGCCAAGTCCTTTTGGGCCGATTAGGTTCTTCACTATCATAAAACCAAAGGCTGTCATCCCCTTGTTGAATATTGTCATGAATTTTGGTCACATACTTTAAACATAAAAGATTAGATGAAAAGCTACGGCATTGATACAGGCTTTACGGTGTTCAAATAGCCGTGTGAATTAGTTTAACAGAGCAAACGCCGCGTGCATAAATTAACCAACGAACTCTTCTAACCCCAATTGCATCGATTTGTTTTGTGCGAGGTTTTTGTCACATCGCATTACCAAGGTTATTAGGTCTAGAACTGCGTCAACGTTGAAAAGTTCAGGTTTAGTTTTGGTTGTATTTTAGTGTGCGCATTGCAGTATGCGTTTGTTTAGCGACACAACGAAATTAAAAAAACTTAAGACCATTAACTAACGCTGTTTCAAACCAACAAATACAAGGTAGTGTTGTTATTTAACAACATATAGAAAGGCAAATAGAATAAAACGCGAGCATAGACCTTCATTTACAAACAAAACGAAATCTGTAAAATACGTTTTGGGACAGAGACCAAAGTTCGCTAAATCTTTTTACAAATGGGCTATTTCGTATCAATCGTTTTCGTAATAAACATTTGGCTTCCCCGAGTAGTATCCCCGAACAACAATTTTTAAGTTTTTAATTGTGAAACAGTTTGACTTTTTCAGACGTAATCGTGTGTAACAAATCGTCAGTATAATATTTTGTGTTTTAGACGCAGCAAAAGTCAACGAAGAGGTAAGTCGATTGTTATCGATGGCTATTCGAAGTTTGAACACTTCCTAAACATGTTCGTTCGTTTGTTGGTATTTATTTTTGTTTACAAGGTCCATTGTGCAGTACTGTTGGCCATGAGCTATTTGATTTTTATTTGTTTGATTCTTAACTCGTTCCATTTTTAGCCGATCTGGTTTCCTCAATGCGGCTCTAGTTTTTTATCGCTAACAGAAACACTAGAGTTCGAAATGGGATTTGAACCGATAACTTTTCGAACATGGCGGCCTTGCGAAGTGCAGACATGTTAACCAAATTTTTGCCAGCTTCGCTTTTCACCTGGACGTTTTAACCTTTATTATTTAAATGCTGCGTGCTAAATGGAGTTAACAAAAATAACTCCCGTACTTAGCAAACGAAAAAAAAAATTCTCGCGTATGCCCAACGTACTTAGCAAACGTCATTCGTTGGTTCCGTCAGTATTTTTGTGTACGCCTTCGGAAATGTTAAACAATAGGAAAGCTAATTGTGTTTAAGACGTTCCGGTGGTTCCAAATAACGCAACGTGTGGTTGTTATCTGCAGAAATACACCCGTTATGGGTTTCGCCGTCGCACACGTTCCTATACATTCGCTACTGAAAGATGGGTACAAAATCAAATCAATGCTTAACTGTTGGCTTGTTTATTATCAGATAAACGTTGTAGATCATTGCCACCCATATTGGCAGAGGTGTACATGGAATCAATTTAGTTATGCAATAAATGAGATAAAGTAAACTGCTTGTGTCACAATGATGGTGCACCTTTGTTTTTCATTGCTGTTTCATTTCTACCATTGGTGAAGACAAAAGTCATTGCTTTATTTGATCAATATGTTACATGTTGTTGATTAGAAAGCGCAGAAATACTTCACGCTGACTATCCTCATCTATACATCAATGTTGCCATCCAATTCTAGTTGAAATTTGTTAAAATTTATCTTGACACCAAGGTTATCGTTTACAAAAAGATTTAAATCAATTACTGAAAATTTTGCTTAGCAGGTTGTTGTCACGGAAACAGCTTCTTCAATAATTGTAAGTCAAAAGAAAACAAACAAACCAAAGAAAACAGCTGCAACACCTGGTTCTGCCTCATCCAAGCGAACCACTCCAAAGTCTACCGAGTTAAAGATTGTGGGTCACTCTAACCAGTCCAGCAGATCATCACAAAATAAAACCAGGGTGATTTTATACATTCTGGTTTGTTCTTATGTCTTAAGATACGTATTGTAAGTGAAAAATCAATGAAGAACTGAAGACTGTATAATCCAGTGTACATGTCACAGTATGAAACAACCAATGTTCTGTTTGGCCAAGCACTGAACATCACATGTTAATACTTGGGATTGGGCCAAGCATGTTTGACACATTGTGACATGCCATATACGGGTTAACAATACATTGAAATGTTTTCTGATTTTGACCATATTTACAGCAAGTAACATTTGGTATTCTTTTTTTCCTAGCTCATCTCTGTCATTTAGCTTTGCAGACTTTTTAAAATAACATTTTGTTATCAATCTCGTTTTTTTTGTAAAAAAAGAAACATTANGTACTTTTTATGTTCCAGTCAGTTGGAGGTTAAATTCCAGCAACTTCTTAAGTTGTGGTCAAGGAAAGATTTGGAATTTCTACTGTAGAATTTCTACTAAGTTTAACTATTTGTAATCACAATGAAAAAAAAAACATTTTTCAGGCATTTAAGCATTTACTTTTGTGTTCAGGTAAAGATTGAAAACAAGAAACTAAACTTCAGCAATGTGTCTTCAAAATGTGGCTCAAAAGAAAATATGAATCACACCCCTAGTGGTGGAAAGGTAAGCACTCTAAACTACAGTGTGCATATGCTCACCCTCACTTAAAGTTGGTTAGACTTTTGTTCAAACTGCACTTGCAATTTCTTCACAAACAGATTCAGAAACTATTGAATAAAGCACAATGGTTGTGCTTTTAGGTGAAAGTGGAACATCGAAAGTTGGATTTTAGTCATGTCCGTTCGAAATGTGGGTCCAAGGACAACCTTACCCATACCCCTGGTGGCGGAAAGGTAAAAAAACTTCGATGAAATTTTACACTGCTTGTGCATGCTAGATACCACAATCGTGTTGTCCATCTTGTTGCAAGGTTGTTGCACATACTTGTTGTTCTATCAGGTGAAAATTGAAGCAAAGAAGTTGGATTACAGCAAAGTTGGATCCAAGTGTGGTTCCACTGACAACATGAAACATGAACCCCAGGGTGGCAAGGTGGCTGAAATGACTTGCTTTTTTTTGTAAAACAATATTTCCAACAGGATTTGCACATAAATGGATGCAGTAATCAAATCAAAAAACAACTTAGCTCAATGTTGTTTTAAATTTGAAAGGTTTATTTTCTAAAAATTTAAAAGGTAATGTTAGTGGCATGATATTTCAGGTTAGGATTTTCCACAGCGCCCTTGATTTCAGCTCAGTGTCTTCCAAAGTTGGCAGCAAGTCAAATATCCACCACACGCCTGGCGGGGGCAAGGTCGAAAATGTTTACTAACATTTCCAAACCACTTGGCAACTAATTCCCTTCGTATTCATGCTGTTGTGGAGCATCTAACAAAACTAATATTTTCAATAGAAAGTCACCCTAAATTGCCTATTTACTAGTTTTTAATTAACCATTTACAATAAACTAGTTGGTGAACAGGGTATAGCGGTAGGTCGGGAAGGGACAAATTAAGCTGACACATTGGTATTAGGACTGTGCACCAGTGTTACTAATGCTCAGACTTATGAACATAACATGGTCAGCGCTTAGTACTAAGCTGTACAGAACACAGTTTTGGTCCATCCCTAGAAAATTTTTTTACTTTTCTGGAGAAGTAAACTGAGTTTAAAAGTTCTATTATTAAGTGAGCTTTATTCGGGTTGCATGAAAGTTAAAGTTATTAAATCTTGGACTGATATAAAACCGAATGTAAGTTTTGTACATTCGGTTGTTTGTTGTCGCATGCAGTGCAAAACTGTAAAGATGATAAGAGGTTGCCTTCTGATTTGCATTTGTGGGTGTGAAAGTATGTAAAAGGTAAATGTGATTGTGTGTCACTGACAAGATATATAAACTACTTCTTGAAACAAAAAATTTTAAACATCCAACCATATTCTGATTATAAAATTAAACCATCCAACCATGTATATACCCTTCTCAATTGCAGGTTAAAATATTTAACAAGAAACCAACATTTCAAGTCCAGTCCAAAGTTGGGAGTAAAGATAATCTTAAACATACTCCAACTGGTGGGAAGGTAATTTAACCTTAAAGTATTTGCTGCAAAGTTGTTTCACTTTACTAATTGGATGCTTTGACTTGAAGGTGAAGATCTTCAGTGAAAAGGTTGATCTTAAAGGTGTGTCATCAAAAGTGGGAAGCACAGATAATATACATCATACACCTGGTGGAGGAAATGTAAGAATTAGTCAGATTTGCTTTAATTTCATGAAAATAAAAGGGGTGCAATACCAATAAAATATACATGTACAACCAAATATATTAGGTGATGATTGGGCAAAACTATGATTGTTCTCTTTGACCTATCATCGTACTAAAATATTTTTGAGTTTTTATTTTTTGAAAGGAATCCTTTGCACTAAAAACTATTATTTACAGGACATGTTTTAGGATTCTTGTGGTGTATAAGTTTAACTTACAAAACCTTTGGTTATCAATATGTGATGATCAGCATATTTTGCTTTAGGAATAAAAACACCAATGCATGGGTCTAATTATCCTTGGCAAAAACGGAAATTGAAAATCTTTTTATGTAACATTTTTTCAAAACTAGAGCAAGATCGTAAACCAAGGTGTGGATGTGTCCAGTGCTCGCTCCAAAGTGGGCAG
>QXVZ01007111.1:0-12371 GCA_008931825.1 Phallusia fumigata
CAACCCTGACAAGTGTGAATTTGGCAGCACCCAGATTGGAAAGTTTAATTTTTGCGCGGAGGATTTGTTTTTTTGTTTTCAAAAAAAAAAAAAAAATTTTTGCGCGGATTTACAACCCAAAAAAATTTTTTTTGCGCGGATTTGCGTGGACAACTTTTGGAACAGCGTTGATTACTAACGCTTTGTCCTGAAAGCTACTGCAGAAAACAGAGTAAACTAGCAGTGGCAATGCACTTATTCGATGCAACTCGATGTTAGTCACGCTTCAATACACACCTAATTGTACGAAGTAGAACAGTGTTCCGCAACCATTTTTCCACACGTCACTTGCGTCACACCCTAACCGGCGTTTTGCGCCAGGTAAGCCTTTAAAACATTATAATTTCTTTTTTTTGAATTGAATTGTATATTTGCAACCAAATGCAGTTCAATTTAATGCGCAAAAGGTACTCGCGTACCAAAGTTGGGAACACTGCGGCAAAGGACCTCTTGATTTACAAAATATTTTTGGAAACATTAACAACGTGCAGTCATGCGTAACAATTTTACGTTTTTCTGTGTTTTCGATTTAACCGAAATGACATTGCGTGGCCGTTAAAGTTGTATTAGTAGTTGTTGAAGGTGTAAGATTTTTTCGAAAATAAATCCTCTATTTACCATATAAAGCAGTTGGTGAAGATTGTGCGCGGATTGTAAAATTGTGCGCGGATTTGTACTGAAATCACCGAAGTGATTATANGTGCGCGGATTATAGGCTCAAAACCAAAATATTGCGCGGAGGATAAATCCTCCGCGCAGGTCATTCTTTCCAATCTGGGATCCAATTACATTGGTAAAACTTGTCAAAAAACATCAAGATCTGCCAATTTGCCACAGTTCCTAGTTTCAGCCATAACCCTGTTCATTTTACACTGCATTACACAATAATATAACTTACCATTGTCTGAATGGTGTGCTGTCAATTTGGACAATNAACTGTTTCTATCTTGCTGCCAAGATGGCAAAGTGGATAGTGCAACTGCCCTGTTCTCGCAAGGTTGTGGCTTCTTATCCAATCCCAGTCTGCAGAATAATATGGCAGTTCCCAACGAGTATTTGCAAAGTAACAACAAAACAAGCAGAATCCCTGCCAATCCAGACTCCTTCACAATAGTATTTCTATAAGTCGAAAAATATCCTGAATCAGTGTGAAAACACCCGATTCGCCGTGAATATAAAAAGCTCGGCATAGTGTTTTTAATTGATGCGTGCGTTAATTCATCTGTTATTCATTGATTGTTTTATCTTTTGACCTTTGCGTGCAAAGAAAAAAATCTGCGTGCAGTAAAAAAATTGGCGTGCAAAAAAAATATTGAAAAACAACTCGTGCATGCAGCTGCCATACTCTGCAGACTGGATCCTATCCAAGTCACTTGTGTTTCCCTGAGAGAGAAACTTGAGAAGCATTGTGCCAACCCAGTGGAACCCAATAGGGTTGACCCAAATTAAAGTCTCCAAGTGATAAAAATCAAATTAAAAGGTACCCTGCAACTACAATAAGGCAGGTAGCTTGATGGTGAACATAGTACGAGTATAACGCATTAAGGCTTTGTTCCACTCACAGATTAAAAATGAAACAAACAAACAAAACTCTTACAGCTTCGTTTCCATTCCTACATTGTTTTGTGTGGTAAAAACATTCAGATCTAGATTAAACCACCAAACCATATTATTTGGCCCTAGTTTGTTATGGGACTTATTGACTGTAAGCTTTGGAATGTGTCTAAATATCCTACATTTACTAAAGCGTTCCTTCAATCTCAAGATAATTCCCATACAGATGGTGATAAAGACAGCGTACCATTTTTTAAAGATGTTGGACAACTGCCAAGCAGCTATAGAGGCTTGGGTGACAAATGTCTTCATGGAATACCAGTCTATACTAAGAGTTGCTTGTGCATTTACGGCTACACAGGAAAAACCTGCGAAACAGGTATATAAACTTTTTCATGCTTTTAAACATGTTTATACATACCCTTTATGTGTAACTGCATGTATGTCCTCTGGCATTGTATTAGGAAACAATAACAGAGCAAATACTGTTTGGATCATATGTAGATTTCAAGTACAAATCTAATGTTAATGCAAAAAAATTTTGCACCCTTAGAAATCAACCCTATTGAGCAGTCATCTGGGTTTGGTACCAGTGGAGATAATTCTGAAGAAGACAACATGATTAGTGGGGAAACTTCTGGTAATTTTCTGCTCACCCTGTAAAATTTCTGTTTCAAGCCTCATAATGAAACTTTGTGAAAAAGAGCTAAAAAATTCATTCCAGTAAAAAACTTATGTAGTAGCAACTGTTTTTATGTAACTGCATGTTTATTTGCATAATGTTTGGTGCATTAATTTATGGTTTTTGTCTTTAGGTTTTGAAACTAATAGCATTGAGACAGAAACGCCAGTTCATGATGATGCGTTGAAAGATCAACACCACAGTGGTGACTTTTCTGTTACAGTTTATTGCAACACGGTGTTTTTTTTAAGTTTAAATAAGTTACCAAATATTTCTAATGGGTTGGTGACTAAGTAAAATGGATGAAAGTAACTGAACAATTTGCAAATCGATGAAACTTTCAACAGTTTTGTAGTTTTTTCGTGAATAATATTGTAGTGTGTTAAAACCTGTCTGTATTTATTGTAATTCGTCACCGGTATTTTAATCGTAAATCATCTACAGTAGTATGGTATTCCAGAGCATTTAGTATGCCTGGCATGACTCAAAGTTGAGATCTGAAATATATTTCAATTAAAATGTATCTATGTTATCTTGCCATCTGTAACAAAGTTAAAAAAATTGTACCTGTCATCAATCTATGATGGCTGTAAATTGTATGTAAGCTTAAGCTCATATTTATTTTTTGGATGTTCCTATGTTGACTCACTGCAACAGTAAAAATAAAAAACCAATGAACCCCAATCCTGCCAAAGAATTTGTTTATTTTATGTACTTGAAGGCCTAGAATACTCTGGTTACAGTTATCTGGTGTGAAACAGTAAAATATTTGTCTAAATGTACATTAAATTTTATCACGCCTTTTAGGTTCTGGTAGTGGGATAACATCCACTGACTTTGAAAGTAAGTATGTACAAAGTTTGATCCAGTGTTGCAATCACATCACACCCTGAGCCACCATGATTGGTCACTCTTTTTTTTGACCATCAGTCTTTTCCAAATCTTGCAAAACTTAATCTGATTTGTGCATTTAATTTCTAAAAAAAGAAGATAACATTTCTTTTTTTTTTAAATTAAATGAAATGACAGTGCACACTGTTTCGACCTGTAAGGTATCATCAGTGCAGTTGGTGACAGGACATTGGCTGTTTGGGCTAGTCTAGCCAAATAACGACACTCCAGTTTGTTGTGAGTAACAGGCTGAAAAGCCATGCCTCACTTCAGCTGTTCGATGCTACAACTGGGCATAAACTACAGACAAACTGGTTCCACAATGTCCAAGCAACTGCTTGTGAACCAAAGGGATTGTTGGCTTGGTGTCACTTCATCAAATAAAAGCAAAAAGCCAACATGATTTGGTGAGCAGCAGACAGTGCACACCGTTTCGACCTGTAAACAGTTTCTGTTATTTGGCTAGACTAGCCTAAACAGCCAATGTCCTGTCACCAGCTGCACTGATGAGACCTCACAGGCCGAAACAGTGCACACTGACTGCAGATCACAAAATCACATTGGCTTTTTGCTTTTATAAATGAAAAGAACCTATTAAACAATTAATTCTTTATTTTATCTTTGCAGGTTCCAGCAATGATGTTTTTGGTTCTGGATATGGAGTTGGGTCAGGATCCGGAAACTCAAGAGGTACTTCAATTTAATACTTTTCATTAGGCATGAGCAACATGTTGTGAGCATAGAACTGAGTACACTTGAAAGCCAAAAGTCAATTTGGTTAGGAAATTAAAGCATTGGGAAATATGAACAAGATATTGTTGCCTACTTTGTTTTGTAGAAGCCAGTTCTTCTTTGGAAAATATATGGCATGAAAATCTGCTGGACCAGTTGGAATGGAAGTATTGGTGGAACATTTTGGTTTCAAACAAAGATGTGGCCACAAAGCGTATGTAATGTGAATGACAAAGCATTTGAAGAAGTTAATGTTTGATACTTTTAAAAAAGGCGAATTGTTGTTTCAATGCTTAATAACTGGAAAAAAGAATGCAGTTATTCAAAATTGCATAATACAGAAGTTTAATACTATTCAAAATTATGCTTTAATGTAAATACTTGTATTTTAGTTGTATGTAATTACTAAGCATTGTGTAACACTGCTAATCTTTGTCACCATACAAATTTCCAGTTTGATGTTTTATTTTTTTAAAGTTTTTTAACTTACAGAACACATTCTTGAAAATGATTTTATGGCTGTTTCCACGGGAATCCTTGGCATCACATCTCGCATAGATTATCTTTCTCATTTTGACAAGTCCGACAACATGTACAGGTAAACTCCAGTTCTGAAGCCAAACAAATAAGGATGCACACAAACATGTGTTCAAAGTGTTTTTTTTTAGAATTGCAACAAACCAATCAAATTAAGTCCTAAGTCCCAGCTTTTTTCCCCTGGTAATCTACGCGGGAACTTTCGTCCATGACAATGTTTGTTTTTGTTCAGATTTTCTTTTTTGCCCAAAATACAAGGAGGAAAGTCTCGCCTTGAGTTGTCGACATGCTTCACTACCCCCGAACATGCTATGAAACTATTTGGAACTACCACCCTTAACCCATCCATAGGTTTGTATTGAATTCTGTGTTGCAGTATTTGTTTTCATGTGTTTATGACACTTCTTCATGTCTGGCATTTTGTAACACTTGTATTTTTGTTAAAACCTCTATGCTCATGCCGTACTATCAAAGCAGACCTGTTTACACTAGAATAAGGTGCACCGAGTCAGAACCTGAGTACCCAGTACCAAGTATCGCCATTTTTTATGTTCGTACTAAGCCAAGCATTCTGAGTGGTGTTTTGAAATCTGCTGATAATGATGAGCGAAACTTCGGACAATGTCCTAAGTTGAAAATTATAATTCAAAAATCATAGAAGCTTCCTTTTCCAATTTTAAAGGCGAGTTTTGTAGAAACCCTCTCCGAAGGGCAGAAATCATTAACGGTTTGGCTTTTGAAGTGAAAATATGTGGCAAATAATCTATTGTTACGTCATACATGTGTGACATCATAGCACCCCCGGTATGCGACACCATGCGCCAAGCATCAACTTTGACTACTCCGTTCTGGGCCCAACAGAACAGTTTACGGCCCATCCTTATAGTTGACACAACATACCTGTTTCAGTTTCGTCGCTGGGTACCTATTGTCCTATTGTGCACGAACCCATCGACGCCATTCACACTCACTCGTACGAGATGTACTTCCCCGAGCGGGACTTCCCCCGCAAGGGAAAGTACATTTTGACGCAGTGGCACGGTTCCGCCGACCCCACTATCGTTCGGGACGAATTCGGCTGCGTGGCGCGCCTGAGCCATTCCGACAATTCGAAACTCTGCAAAAAGCATGTCTGCAAAGAAGGTAATTTGTCTTGTTTTCTTAAGCAAGCTGGTAAGTTATTATGGGTTTCCTTGGATTACCGAAACATTTAATGTTTCTGCTCTGTTTTTTTGTCTGCCGCCGGTTTGTTTCCACCGTTTGTTGAAAAAAATTCGTTTAAATTTCTTCCAATTTGCGAACATGATATGAGTATCTGTTGCGCAGTTGACCCATCGGTTCACCACAGGCTCGAAATGTAAAAATCAAAAACAGCAATATTGACTTATGCTTGTGATGATTGGAGTCAAGAAGGGGATGGAATTTTTTTTGCACAGTAGGCTTTTCTAAAATGACTATGTGGAGATGGTATAAGTTAAAGTTTAGTACAGAAGGTAAACTAACCTACACGGAGTGTTGCATAAACTTCACATTTTTGTGTCCTATACCTTCTTTTCGTTGGTTTAAGTTTTTTTTTTTTTAGTAAAGCAAACACTGAATGAGGTTCTGCTTGTAAACACCAAGGTGTGTGCTTGTTGCCACTGAATTAGATCATTCCTCAATGGGTATTTTTAAATTTCTGAATCTGGTGAACTTAATTTTGTGTAGTCCCATTGTGAAACAACAATGATCTTGGATTTATTGGCAAATAATTTGACGTCATGAACGTCGCAACATGCAAAAACTAAAAACTATTTGTGTGTAGGTTGTTTTGCCACCTTGTCAATTAAACTGGTTTTAAAGCAAGCTACTTTTTAAGATAAAATATCATTTTTTTATTGACTACCTTTCTCTTACAAGCCTAAGAGTTTGTAGTAATGCACGGCCGCCATTACATATACTTTAAAATACATGTGCACGGCCGCAGATTGCACCCCTACTTTAGCGAAAACCTGGTAAAGCCAAAGCTTATGTTTTGTTTTGGTCATGTAGGTTCAATCTTTGACCAGGACGGTCAGTTTATCGGTCTGCGCTACGTTCAAGGGGGTTACCCTCCCTTGACACTCTCCATCGACGGCGGCGAATTTCTCGTCTCTGCAAGATCCGATGACCGGGTATTCCCCGAGAAAGGTGGGTGCGGATGGAAGAAACACAAAACCCCTAACTTCCGCTGTCCTCTGCACCCACATCAGCAGGTATTCAATCGTTGTTCTGTCCTATGTGGTGTTTAAATTTGGGCCCGTTCAAGCCCAAAATTTTCTGCCCACAATGAATCCGCCATTGACTTTCGGTTAACTCATCGGTTTCCACCGGGTTGGAGCAATGCCGCATAAATTTGCGTGAGGAAACACGAACGACCGAGGCAGGATTAGAACCCACAACCTTACGAGCACAAGGCAGTCGTACTAACCTCCCGACCATCCTGTAAACTGATAAACACAACCGGGGTTTGTTGTTTAATTGCTTCGCACAAGTATAGTAAGAAACCAGCAAGAGAGGTAATATATAAGTAGCAATTGAGTTAAACGCCAACCGGTCTCGGCTTCTTCAGTTAAAGCTTCTACTGGTAATCATGCATGTTTTGTAACCGTTTTTTTCGAACATTCTTCAGGTATACAAGCGAAATAAAATCCGTAGTACAACATTGACGCATGCAGCTATTACGTCACACGTATGTGACATCATAAAACTTATGACGTGTTAGCAAAACACAACAGTGCAATATTGTTTCCATCCATATTAACGTGGTCACACGTTTTTTTATTACTTTTATATGTTCAAAATTTAAACGTTATTATCTTTTGTACTTTAGTTTCAGTTGCTGGCCCGCATCCCATTCAAAGATATGAAATTTGACTCGTGGGTTCGTTTCGAGTGGAAAATTAAATGGAGTGAGTTTGGCGCCACCGAGCGGAAAAGAAGCGGCGAAGGTAAAAAAATCGCTTTGCAAAATTTGATGAGGGTATGTTTTCACCAACTGAGCTCTACTGCTAAACCGCAAACAAGAGTTGGAAGTAAAAATTGTCCGGTTCAAAATTTGTTTTCAATTTGTAGCGGATTAATATAGAACGGACCCGGTTTTTATCCGTTCCCAATACAGAATATTGCTTTTAAAATTGCAGTGTCTTCATGAATTGCCTATTGTGTATTTTACCAACGTACAGATACTTCAATTGCTGGTTTTTAAGCACATTTCAAACTATTTTAATCCAATATACGCTTGTACAGATCCCGGTGTTATGTTGTCCAAGGCCTGGATCCGTCTTTCTATAAACGACGTGTCGGTCATTGATTGGACAGGGCCGTGCGGAAGAAACGATGACGGGCGGGTTCCTTACTTCAAGATAGGTGAGTGCAAAAAGGGTTTTGGGCAAGCGAACATTCGCCGCAAAATCATTAAGCAACAGTTAGTTGTACAATGCGGAAACGCGGTTAGGGCGCGCAATGACTTATTGAGCACGAGGCCCGAGTGGTTGTTTTGTGGCTCCCTCTGGTGGTTAACATTTTAAACAATCTCCGATTGGGATGAAATTTTGATACATTTTAGGTTGGGCCATTTTGGTTTATCGCTTGCTACATTTTAGAAAATAACTCCAGCAGTTAACCCACTAGCCCCCTCAAATGGGGCAAATAGTTAAACAATCTCCGAACTGGATGCAACTTGATTGCTTTGTTTATATCTATAGCCTGGACATGTTTTCAGAAAAACGCAATATGTAGAACTTTGCATGTGTGGTGACCCATGCGTTTCTGCCAGCAGAAACAATTATGTCGTAAATAGCGCAGGTAACTATAAGACCCAATGAAATATAGTGTGTGGAATAGATCCACTTTTAATATCGGGTAAAAGTGTATGTAGAACGTCTATATGTGGTAAGCCACCCTTCTAGTTTAGAAGTTTTTGCTGCGGGGATCATTAAACACGGTATAATTTCACTGTACGAATGGTGTAGTTTACTTTGTGCTAAAATGTGCCCAGATAGCAAAGTCGTTGTTGTAACGCAGATGTTATTTCTCTTTTTAAACGACAGAAATACTTCTTTCACGTTCTTACTTGAACTAAAATTAAATATTCTTGTTTGTTTTCGAACAAATACCTTAGTAAGCCGCGGTTTTTATGTCCTTACTTATTTTGCTTTTATGTCCTTACTAAGTTTTGATTTTCTTTTGTTGTGCCCAATACTTAAAATGTTTCTGTAATACCTCGTATCGTGTTCAATAAAAATCGAATACTTTTCAGGTATCTACAATCCCTCTGGCAGCGAGTATCCGCTTCGTATGTACGTCCGCAACTACCAACATTACTTCACTAAAACCCAACATCTTTCCATGGGCGAGAGGGAAGCAGTTGAAAAGCTTTCGGTGGTTGCCAAGCGACACGAAACTAAGGTGTTTTCCCTAAATCGCAACAGTAAGTGTTTTACTGAAACCCTTAGATTTGTAGTACACACCACAATGTATGTCCGTGATTTTTAAGGTGGAGCGTATCCAAACACAAGGGAAAATTTGTGTATGTAAGTGAAGGGAATTAAAGAGTGGTGTCAAAAGGAAAAAAAACTGTTTTATTGTCATTTTTCATACCAAAGCATTATTTGGAACAAACTACTGTCGGAAGCATCTAATTCACTTCCTCCAAGCATTTGATCGTACGTCTGGCTTCTTCACTACGACAATTGTTTCTGGTTATTGTAAACTTTTACAAACGGTTTTTATCGAAGGGAGGCACAAAAAAATTTGCGATTTAAAGGAAATGGTACACAAAGTTGGTAAATCCGAAACCAACAACGCGACAAAAATTAACCGGATCGAAAATTTCGATTGAAACATTCTCTAATTGCTTCTATGTGACTAAATACTTGCAGAGATGAAATTAGGCACCCAGCTGTTTGAAAACACTCAGTAAAGCACCATCTTTGTTCATCGACGACTCAAACGTCAAAAAGTGTCAAAAAGTCGTGCTTATTTACCAGCTTTTATCTTGTATTAGCCCTAGCTCCCCCCCCCCCCCCTTTCTAAATCATCTTCAAATTCCNAGGTGGAGCGTATCCAAACACAAGGGAAAATTTGTGTATGTAAGTGAAGGGAATTAAAGAGTGGTGTCAAAAGGAAAAAAAACTGTTTTATTGTCATTTTTCATACCAAAGCATTATTTGGAACAAACTACTGTCGGAAGCATCTAATTCACTTCCTCCAAGCATTTGATCGTACGTCTGGCTTCTTCACTACGACAATTGTTTCTGGTTATTGTAAACTTTTACAAACGGTTTTTATCGAAGGGAGGCACAAAAAAATTTGCGATTTAAAGGAAATGGTACACAAAGTTGGTAAATCCGAAACCAACAACGCGACAAAAATTAACCGGATCGAAAATTTCGATTGAAACATTCTCTAATTGCTTCTATGTGACTAAATACTTGCAGAGATGAAATTAGGCACCCAGCTGTTTGAAAACACTCAGTAAAGCACCATCTTTGTTCATCGACGACTCAAACGTCAAAAAGTGTCAAAAAGTCGTGCTTATTTACCAGCTTTTATCTTGTATTAGCCCTAGCTCCCCCCCCCCCCCCTTTCTAAATCATCTTCAAATTCCCAGCGATCGTCGAGAACATGCGATTTCGTCACGTGACTGGTGACGCACGGTGCGAGCTGCGCGCCGAAATTAATCACGTGTCTCATCTGATGCGCACAAGGTTCTCGCGACTCCAGGTGGATAAGAAGACTCTCGAACTGCTGCAGACCATGGCATATGCGATTGAGGCAAGTTTGTGATAGTTCTTGTTACATGTACAAAGAAACGGCGGAAAATTAAAAAAAACGAGAAAAACTTTTTTGTTGCTTGTTGCTCGACCAATGGTAAATTCTATGTAGGATCGCTTTGTTGAGGTAATTTCATGTACCAATTCCAAACACGGTAATGCAACAAGCGGAAAACGTTCATCTTGAGAAGTTTGTTACGTCACTCGTCTGGAACAACAAATGTGTCAACAATGTCCCACCATATTACCTTCTTTCCACACGTATTTGCCACTATGTCTAGGGGGGGGGGTCCACTATGGATTTGTGCATAATTTTCCAGTACATTAAACATTTTTGGAAATTTGCATTATGCATACCAAATTCAAATGTGAATGATATGCTTGCGCATATTTGGTACTGGGATCTGCCCTGAAGCTTTCATGCAGGTCAACGATAACGGCATAATCATGTATGAATCATAGTACGCCAGGCCTGCAAGAGGCGTTATACCGTATCATAGTCGGCTAAATTGTGATTCCTGTCGCGTGTGGAACGTTTGGCGTCTTTATCGTCTTTATTCAATTCGGTCAGTTGTCATTTTTGAATTACTGCAATTTTCTGTGGTGAGTCATTATTACTTACATAAATACCACTTTCCTTCGTTTTTATAATTGGCGGTAAAACTTCTCACCATATAATTCATAAATATTTCACCTAAAACTATAATTGCCAGAGAGCTGGTATATAATCAAACGTTTTAACAATCGCTGCTGTCATCATCACTGCAAAAATGTGCAGTGTTTACTAAACACAAACTCTCTGACATTTATGTTTTTAATTGAGATACGTTTTAAGTTTGTATCTTGTGTTCCCAAATATAAATTCCCATTCTAAGTTTTAAGTCTATTTTCCTCTTCTTGCATCCGCACAGGCACAAGACTTCAGGATTCGACAGTTGGAGACGAGACTGGAGGAGATGGTTTGCCACCAGAGGAGGGACGACGATGACGGTCCTTTGGAGGAGGAGGAGGAGGAGGAGGACAGCACATCTATAAATGAAGTGGAGAATGTACAAGACTGGGCCAGTGGATCCTCCTCGGGCGAAGACTGAACTTCCTTTGCGTTGGAATGTCGTCGCATTTCAAAAGTTCCTTGTGTTGTATGCTGTCGACTTGCTGTTTGACAGAAGAACATTGAAAATTTTTATCCTGATTAGCCTGTTTGTTTTCTGTGCAATACTCCTAAATTTTAAACACTTGTCTGTTTGAAGACATTCCAACTTTTACCCGAAGACGGCTGAATACGTGTCTGCCTCAGTTTTATTGCATGAACCTTTCGTTTTATTTTTGTTTTGCCAACACTTGGATGCGATTTATTCCACGCAAATACACTTTTTTAGTGCTTGTGATTCTTACACAGAAATAAGGTTACGTCGCCTAGATGGCCGAGTGGTTAGCACGACTGCCTTGTGCACACAAGGTTGTGGGTTTTAATCCCAGCTCGGTCGCTTGTGTTTCCTTGAGCAAGAAACTTAGGCGACATTGCTCCAACCCAGAGGAACCCGATGGGTTGACCCAAATTGAAGTCACCAACTTCCAACAATCGAAAAAATCAAAAAGTGATCCGACGGACTTGCGATGAAGCAGGTAGCTCGACGGCTGACTGATAATGAGCATAACGCATTCAGGCGTTGCTCCGCCCCCCGAGGATAAAAATGAAACAAACAATCGGAAATTAAATATTCGTTTTATATTTGGGAAGAAAATTTAATTGCAGTGTTTAAGCAGGAAACAAACTCATGTATTTGATCAAAACCAATGCAGAATTAGTTGCCTAATGCGACATCTCAAGTTTGCGAAGGTTAGTGGATCAAATGAATGTGGTAGGTAATAGAATATTCATGGTTTATTTCCTTTGAAGTGCTCGAGTTGTATGGTTCTTGCATTCGGACATGTACAAGTTCGCGATTATGTATTTATTCATTTAAAGACGTTTCCACAAGATCGGCGGTTTTCGTCGGAATATTCCAGTTTGAAACTGGTTTGGGCCGGTTTTGGCCTCCTCTCGAGCCCCCAAACCGGAATCGAAAACATAAAATTTCGACCCGATTTTCGAAAAATCAGATTTCGGGGGTCAAAATATCGAAGAAAATTCCTGTTTT
>QXVZ01007112.1:0-22297 GCA_008931825.1 Phallusia fumigata
AACACAGATGATACACCACAATGACCTAATTTACAAACTAGGGGAGAGTCAACTGATTGGAAGAAAAGTTTGACCAATACAATTGACATCTTTACTGGTGGCAGATATGGTCATGGAGACATGTTGTCTGTTTCATTTGGCCCTTTTCAGCCTCTGAGTGGTTAGCATGACTGTCTTTTATTCGCAAGATTGTGGGTTTGAATCCTGTCTTGGTTGCCTAAGTGCAATAAAATTCTTGAGCAAGAAACTTAAGTGGCATTGCTCCAATCCAGTTGACCTGATGGGTCAAACCAATTTGTCCAACTACAAACTAGAGATCTGACATTTTCCACATTATTATTTCACATACACTACCACCCCAAATTGATGTTTTCCACATGTACCATTTTCTTTATTATGTTGGATATATATTCAACATCCGCATTATATTGCGTCCTAAATTCCCTAACATGATTATTTCTGCTACCAATAACACATGATTCCCCCCACACCTGCAGTTTCTGAATAGTAGCGATGTTTTAGGATGTGATCAGCTTAAAAATTGGTAGGAAAACATAAAACAAAAAGCAAAGATTTCCAAATATATTCTAACCAAACCATTTTTTACTTTATGCCAATTACAATCTCACTGTCAAAAGCATAATTTAAACCCCACAGCCACACTAACCAATAGTTTGACCTGCAGTGACCTTACTCTTTACGACTCTCACCAACGCAGTTTCAGTAATGCGCTATAGATTCAACAACAACAACATTGCGCTTCTTGACCAACTAACTATACGATTACGTGCTTCTGTACAATAGAGAAGAACTGTAAAAGAAAGCAAAGTTATTGTAATGTATCACCTCTACAATATAATTTAGCAGACGCATTTCGGTTTACGCTATGCAATCACCCAAACCAGTGATGTAATATAAATAACTTGGCTTTGTCTGTCATAAAACAAGACAATTAAAATGAAACGCCTGCCTGGCCGCACACTATAAACGCCCGTTTATGTGGTAAACTGACTTAATTAAATATTGTCGTTAAAAAATTTTCACGTTTTGCGGGGCTGTGGGTGAACTGGGGTAAAAAGTTGTTAGTGCAGAACTTCAGATACCCATCTATTACGTGTGAAAAAAGACCAAAGTGTGGGAACAAACTCGCGTTAGACAGAAAAAAGAAAAAAAACAGAGTAAAAACAACATGTCCCCTTTGTGGAAGAGGACCTATAATTAGGCGCTCTTCCACCCCCAGGAAAAAATGAAACAATAAACTATAGCCCCAGTGGTTAACCCCAAAAGTTATCCAATGTTCGTGTGCACCACAAACAAGTTTAGTATGGTTTATGCAAAAAATTTTTTTATAGCACAGAAATGTTTTACTATTCCAAGCAATGAACATGCATATTATTCGAATCCGGTAAGAAAAAGAAACCAAAAGTAGGAAGCATGTATATTGGGAGTTTATCATCTCTCACCAGAAGGAAAATTCCCTCTTTGAATAGTTTTTATTATTTAGGACTGTGTTTTTAGGTCAGTATGGAGTATTTGTTTGATATGAATGAAACTTTTGAAAGGGACGCCCATATTAATGTAGTTAATACGTATCGTTTTTGGTCTGGGTAATACTACATATTATGGAATGACAATTTGGTGAACATCAACCCACTAATTTTCTATGGTCCTCACTTTGTGTCTAACAAAAGACAAGAAGTGGAGTGAATAATAGAAAAGTAGCAATGTTTTTGTAGTGAAAATGTAAATTGGGAATTTTTAACTTAAAGATTTTGGGGGGATGGGAATGGCCTAGCTATGCCTATTGAGGCCAAACATTGGAATCAATAGACTAATACCCTGTCAACAGTAAAATTTGACCAACTGTAATGGACTTTCCTAAACTTCAAACTATCTGGCAGGGTTTCTTTATTGTTTTTTTTCTTTCTGTGAAACCCTACACTCCCAGCATGGGTATATGCAACCTATTAGTCCCATCCACTGGCGCCCACTTACGGGGAGGCCGGGAGGCGCCGCGTCCCCGTGTATTAAGGTTAAGTTAATCCAATCCCACAATAAAAACTTTTACGTTAGTCAATTCGATTTTGAGCACATGTTCAATGTTCAAAACTTTGTCTCACCAGCATTATATACAGCGGCTCACAAACACGTAGCATCATCAACTTGAACCCCAGTGTTAATTTTTACATGTTCACATTCGCATGTAACAAAAGCACAACGATACGAGGATTGTTTGTCAACAACAAACGAAAAACATTATCACCGAGTCCCCTCGCTCTATTTTTATCTGTTATTTACGACATAATGTCCTTTTTAGAGTGAAAACCAAAGTTATTTTACGTTGGTCGAACACCTGATAAGCCCGTCACTAGACAACGCTTTGCAACAGAAATACGCAAGTTACCTTGCAGTGATGCAATCCTGGGTATAGATAATTACTATTGTGACAACATCACTGTGATAATGAAAAACGTTAACTACCGATTGTGATGGTCTGTAATTTAGGATTCAAGCTGGGCACCACAACTAAACAGCCATGTGCAAACAGCTTTTGGCAAAATTTGTTTAGCAGTTAAATATATATGTTTGCCTTTTCCCACCGTGTGATAATAGGTGATGTAACGCAACAATTGGCGAGCTTTGTTACGTCACAATGCGCTTTTTTAAGTAACAAAGTGGTGTGAAACGGGCAAGTAGAAAGGCACACCTTTTACAGGCGGGTTCTTCACTATCTTCAAGGAAACATCGAACATTAGGCAAAGCATTGCGACTGACGTATTTATGTTTTTTGCTACTATACATCGTAAATAAGTTGCCTCCCCGCCGATTTTAGAAAGTGGGCGCCTATGGTCCCATCAATGTTCCCCCCTCAGTTGTGATTCTCATACTGCTTCAAACACACTCTCTTTTCAGCCCCATTACATGACTCCCTGTTAACTATGGCATGTTAAACATTATATTATGATCATCCCGGTGAACTGCATGTTATTGCATGCAAAATAGAAGTGTTTATCTCAAAATAGCAACCACAAGCAGTAGTTGTAGTTTTGCTGAAAATTCCCTTTTTTATTTAAGATGCTGGACATACATTAAATACTTGATGTAAGCGTATATCGGTTGTTGCATAATTAATGAGCGATTGTGGTGTTATCAATATAAGCACAAGTTTTAGAAAAACCTAAGTTAAGTCATCAGAAACTCTGTTTAACCAATGTTCATGAAGTAAACAAATTGACGGTGAACAGGAGTTTGACAGAAAATTATGTATGGTGCAAGATTTATGACACACTTAAATTTCAATTGTTAACAATTCGTCTTAAAACCCAACCTAATAAACACATTTGCCGACTAAATGGATATTTAATGTCCATCTTGCAAAGCAAGTGATTGGTGTAGGAAAACAAGCAGGTTTTATTTGGCTTTGTAAGATGTTCATTGTTATGTGAACAATGTACAGAGACGAAAGAAAAAGACAACATTAGGACAAGCACCCTGCTGCCACACAGTTGTAGTAAGACGCAAAAACTATTTTGGGTATAGTTTTTGGCAGTTGAAATGCCTGTGGAAACAGTGGCGCAACTAGCGGGAGTTAAAGGGGGTAGGCAAACTGCCAATTAAAAAAAGCCAAGGTCATAACAGATAAACTTTGGGGCACCCATTTTACGCCATCGGTAACACAATCATTAACGTTTACAGCTTTTAAATGACGCATAAGCCAAAACATATTTTCACCACAACGTATTCTGGCCTTTTGTGGAATCTGTAATTTCCGAATTATCCATGCAATTTAGTTCATGCTTCCAAAAAGTTGCTAAAATATCTTATCTTCTTGCTTTGGCATTAGAAGGTGTGTTGCATAAGTGCGTGCGTTATTGTTTGTTGTGTGTTATCAAAGTGTGCATCCTCAGAGAAACAGAACACATCGCAGAACAATAATTGTGTTAAGGATCAGTGTTAGAATGACGAAAGACGTTTCTCTGATTCAAGGAATCTCCATTGTTACTATTGTAATGTGCATTTTAGTTGCTGTACTGGCCCTTTGCCGTGTTACCAAGTTGACCCTCTGTTTAATTACGAGCGTATGCGCTTCGGTGTGATGTACGAGAGCGAGTATAATTAGGCGCATTATACACATAGACGCAGATGGAAAGGGACCTGGCACGCCGACAAACCTACCACCCTAGTTGCGCCAATGTGTGGAAACTTTATAAGGGAGGGTCCGCACATCTCCAGAACATGAGTTTACGAATATGATTGATGCTATCAGGTGAAACATTTGACCTATCTTTTTTGCAATAATTTTGACCACATGAGGGGTTAGCAAAGCATCACTGGGGCTTTGGGATAAAGAAACGCAACCCCATGACTTAAACTAAATCAAACATGTATTTCACAATCAAAAGGTTCATCCCCATTTTTATACAATTATACATTCAGAAGTTTTTGTAAGCAAAGGCTTTTTATTTGCCCAACAAAATAAACCCAACTCATGTAAACACATGATAGCATTTCCACTCGAATATGCCAAGATTCATTTGTTTGTAGGTGATACTGTTTCTGGCATTGGAACTTTTTGCAAAAAGAAGGCAATAAAATTCAGTGACAGCAAGTCTCACTTGTTCTAAACTCCAAAAGAAGAGCCTGACATGGAGAGCAGACAAAAAAATAGACTTGAATTCAATATTGTACATTAAACAACTAATTTAGTCAAACTACCCATTCCACTACCATGCTGTGTTGGGGCAGGCTCACAATATGAACAACATGCAAACAGGACTTCTAGGTGGGGGTTCAGCGGGTCACATTTGTCTGATCAAATTTTTTTTTATTAACATACTATTTCTCAGTTTGCATCTCGGTAAATGGTAGGGGTTGACCAATTTCCCTAAATAAATGATTTGCAAAATGCTACCAGAGAAGAGTCAGCACCTGCAAGTTTAGACACACCAGAGTGGAAACATAGTGATCTTATTATTTTAAAACCACTACTAACTAAACCAGGCTGTAACAGCTATTCTGTTTTTCTGACACCTTCCGAAAAAGTCAGATTTTAACAAAGAAATAAAAATGTTCTGCTTACCCATCCTCCTTGTTTTTTCAGCCAGGATGACAGATTTTGGTCCAAGAAATCAGTAACCCATGAAATGATAGAATCAACTTGATGCAAGCTATTAAGTTCAACAGCACGAGTGGCAAGAACACCAGCAAACACAAATAAAGCTATAACATGTCCCCACTTAATTAGTTCATCATTGACATTTGTGGCGTCAGAGTTCTTTTTGTGCAGTTGAAACAGTTCAGTTGAGATCTTAGTAAACAGACCCTTAATATCCTCTGTTGTTGTGTTGGTTGTTCTGTTATAACCAAAGGTAAAAATAAATGATGTAAATTTTTAACTTAGTGGAAGTAATACCATTTTTTATTTCCCAAGCAGTTTAATTAAATGCAACTGGATTAAGTGTGAACCAAAGTATTTCACTTGCATTTTTTCTTTTATTCTACAATAATGCACACCATGTTCAGTTCACCTCATTTGATCCATTAAATCTGGAAAAGCTTCCTTGTATCGAATTTCATAATTTTCTGCTGTTCTTTGCACAGTTAGGTGAATAGGAGATGAGTCGTCATCCGATTGACACATCATGGAAAAATGAGATTTGTATTGTTGAGGTGCATCGCTAAGTAATGATTGAACTTTATGAAATATGTACCTTTCAACTATACGCCTGGTTTTATGGACCATGTTTCAGTAAAACAATCGGCACATGTTTTCGTTAATGTTACAGATTGTCAGGGTAACCTCCAGTAATACAACATGACCAAACTAAAAAAGAACATCCAAAATAATTAGTTACACAGAGTTTGGTGTACAATTGTACGTGACTATGTGATTGACGTCGCACAAACTCAACATCACTTTTAATAACACAGTGTTTCTCAAACTTTTTTAGCCAAGGACCACTTCATCTTCGAATTTTTTTCTGAGGACCACCAAACAGAATTTCGTCATAACATGTTCTCAAAACAGGCGATTTTATAAACGCGTGCCTAGTTTAAGTCATCTTTTTGCGGACCACTATGAGGGGATGGCGGACCACCGGATGTCCGAGTACCACACTTTGAGAATCACTAAATTACACGAATCCCGTGACCTCACTGACGCAATGCCCTGCGAAGCAATGATGCGAAAAAGGTGGAAAGAGATGTGCAGAATATGGATAAGGTACAATACCATATTGCCCATATTTTTAAACGAGTTGGGTTGTGTTTATTTCCTTGGTGAAAGAAAACATAGCGACATAATCACTGATCCATCAGTGGACACAATAGCACTAAATCAATCACCAGGCCGGAAATAGCTGCGCAACGCTAAAACGTTATGAGGCGCAAAAATGTTTAGGGCACAGTTGGAGGTTCACAAGAGATTGGCGCAATATGAGAAACACGACTGGGGGGTGACGTTGTTGGAACCAGTCAAGGGGATCTTTAAAGCTAACCACCCGTGCTAGGGAAAGAGGGTGGGGTTCGTCAGGAAAACAAACCTAAAGTAGTATACAATACAAGCACAAGACTAATTAATTACACAAGAAAAGTTATGTTACTTGAAAAGTAAAAGTGAAGTAACTCGATGAATTTAGGTGACGTGTTGCATGCCAGAAATCAACTCAATTCATCTGCACCTGTATATGACACAAAGATCGCGTGCGGTTTGGTGGCCAGTTGGCGTTCGTGCATATGAAAGCGGTGGCGTTGGTAATGAATTGCCTTGTTGATTTTGCGTCCCGAACCACTATGGCAGTGATTCTCAAACTGTGTGTCGCGGCACACTAGTGTGCCGTGCGAGCTTTCTAAGTGTGCCGCTAAATTTTCGTTTTTGAGTCTCATTTGCGCCGGAATTGACTTTGCGTCTAATTTTTACCGGATCTTATTTTGACTGGAACAGTACAGAAAAAGCTGGTCGTATGTTGTTTCGATCAGGCTTTTTTACCTCATAGTGTAAGCATGACGTATCATTAACAACAATAATCGACAGCAATAATAAGAATTGATTGCGAACAATTGTTCGGCTTCTTTTGTTAATTGTGACCGGGTGATGAGGAGCTGTACGTTGATGGTGCGAATGCCTTACTGATGTATTACAGTGAATATTAGTTCTCAATGTCAAAAACGGCAGAGACTTTTGGAGCTTGGTGACGAAATGCGAGTGTGTATGACAACCTCGTTCTGTTTGATTTTTAGCCAAAAGCAGCCTCACCCGTCGCATTGAAGCAAAGTAAATTTCTTTTTTTCGTGTTATTTGTTTGCTAAGTGTGCCGCGAAAATAAATATAGTTCCTTAGTGTGCCGCAAGCTAAAAAAAGTTTGAGAACCACTGCTCTATGGGGATATTATTCCACATTGTCGAACCAATGTATTGTATTGATTGCTGATTTGTACTCGTGTCATTATTGTTTGTTAATGTTGTTTTATAACGTCATAGTAGAAAATTTTAATCTTCGAAAGGCTGAGCCTAAATACCATAACTGTAGAATTATATGTCAAAAAGGGGAAAGTTTACAAAATTACTGGTCTGGGCGACACTTTCTTAAAAGAATCCAATCTGACGAAAAAGAAAATCATCGTATCTGCAGTGACTAACATTTTGTTGGAAATAATGGTTTGCAAACCAAAAAAAACAGGGATAAAAGCTTGTCCTGAAGGGTCGGTTCGGGTTTGCTGTTTATTGCTTTTAGAGGTTCTGGTTTGGTTCAGGTTTTCAAAAGCATTTTTTTAGGTTCGGGTTTAATTGGTTCAGGTTTTCAAAAACGTTTTTTTAGGTTCGGATTTAGTTCCGGTTTGGGCAAATTAAGCGGTTCGAACTAGTTTGCGGCTTTTGAACCGGTTTAAGTGTCCCTATTGTTTAGACAACATTCAAGTTCCTTGAAGTTACCTGGCTAACACTTATGCGCTGCAAAAACGTGCAAATAAATAGGAAACAATCTTTTTTCCATAGTCGGTAAACATTTGGTTATTGTTGTCAGAAGTGCATCTTCGATGACGGAATCCTTATGAAAAATGTTAGGTATGTAAAATGTACTTTAAACCCTAACTTGTGTGGCCGGAACACTCATTGCGACAGTCACGCATCTATCTGCCGGCAGGCTAAAATGCTAGCATATTTTTGACAGTGAAACAGACCTTAACATCATTGAGAAATTTCCAAATTTTTTTCAAGCGACAAAGCTATTTCGTCAAGATAAATTTGTAAAAACCTCAGTTCAAAAGGTGGGTTTAAATATGCCTTTGAACCATGCAACGGCGACCCACCCTCCTCGTTTGCCCGTTTTCCGACTCACTTGCACGTAATTTGCCCTAGTGACGTTATAACGCACATTTTCAAAATAGGTCCTTTTTAAAACTGGCCCCTGTGTGGCGCCCTCGGAGGTCATTTTTCCCGAGACCCACAATTGGGAACCACTGACTTCGGGGGTCATCTTTTCAGTTGGAAACCACGCCCTCGAGGGTCATCTTTTCATGGAGGTTTGGTTAGTAACCACCGACTTAGGCTTGGATTATCTTTTCATTGAGATGAACCCCTAATTTAGGAAATGTTCATCAGATGTTGTGACGTAATTTCAAGCGCCGGCAATTCGAATAAACTGATTTATGTGTTTGTATTCATGAATTCTTTCCAAAATTTCGGGCAACCAATTCTAAATTGTATTCGAAAAAATCGACCGTCTTATTCGTATTCATGAATTGTTACGCAGCTTTCAAAGTTCCACAAATTGAATTGTATTCGAATAAATTGGTAGTTGTATTCGTTAACGCGGATGGTTGCCGTTTCGAATAGCATCCGAATAAAATTGATCGTGCATTTGTATTCACGAAATGTTACGTCATCAACATGCTTTTACAATTTGATTCGAATACTTCGCGAGTATTCGTATTCGTGATTGCTTTGTGGCGATTTTATTATCGTTTGTTAGAATTATTTCAGGCGTATATTTGTAGCCTATTCGTATTCATGAATAGCTGATTTGAATGTCAACATTGACTTTTTGAATTGTAATCGTGTATTTTGAATGAAGCAAAAAGCATTCGAATACAGCATGTTAGTAACAAAACCATTCGGATACGAATTGTCCCATATCTGCCAAAGACCACTAAATATTAAGTAGGCCCTGGTTCAACCTTTACTTGACAGTGTACACTCGGATTTAATTAGCCCCCGTTACTAATATGTACCACTTGATGGTATAACTTCCACTAACAGCGCAAAAAATATGTTAAAAAACTTTCCCTTGTATAAAAACCTCAAAACTTTCGTAAAAGACGGTTTGCAAAACCTCAACAAGCGTGACATAAAAAAATTCACAAAATTCGCTAAAAATTACCATATTTTTGCCTGTTATAAAACGTTTGCAATAGGTGGGGGTCTCTTTTTAGCGATTTCGTTGCTTTTCGAAAAGGCTATAAACGCGCGAGGGTGTGGTTGATTGTCTTGTGAAAAAACGTTCGAGTGTTGTTCAGCCAGAAGCATAAAATCGTCGTTTCATTTAAAAACGCCTGAGCATCACATAGATTTGATATAAACCAGCAAACCAGCAAAATGAGATCGCAAACGCATCGGGCAGGAAACACTTTCGAAACTTTTCTTTGCTTTACAAGATTGATGTTTGGCAATCTTGTCACAGTTCTCTGACTCTACAAATGAGAAAGGAAACGACGGCGTTTGTAATCCGTTTGCTGATCACCACACTGACTTACAAAACACGTGAGCGGTGGGATTTGAACCAATAACCTGATGNAGTACTACCTGAGGCCGCATCCGGTCGTACGGCCGCAGGTTGTGCACCTATGGTTTAGCTTATTGGTTAGGGTTAGGGTTTGTATTTAGACTTCAGACTTAAATTTGACATTGACCTTTTCGGTCTAACCGGAAGCAATACATGAAGTAGTTAAACATGCTTGGATGTCACGGATCACATGTACCTACTGCTATTATCAACCACCACAGTAAATATGGTACTAAGTGAGTGGAGTGACACAGACTCAGAACCATATGATGTTGCATACTTAGTATTTTACACAACGGTACACCAACCTCCAAAACGCTTAGTATTGTTAATATTTTCCTGCCTAGTATTTACTACCAAAATATAATGTTGTATAAATGAACAAAACGTGTCAAACTGCCTACTGCTGAAGCAGAACATTCATTTCCAAAATGGTTTGTGCCATAATTGGCATCTTTGTCTCACACAATTCGTCTCCGGAAGAAGCACTTCACCACTGTATATAACGATTATGTGTCTACGGACATGGAAGAAAATATTTATTGCAACCCTCAATTGTGTTAAAAGGTGGTAGAAATAAGTTTGAGCCATAAAAAATTTAACGCTTGGCGATCTTAAACCACATGCTTCAAAAGACAAATAATCAAATATAAGCCCATAGGGTATTCAAATTTTGTGAAAAGGTGTGAAGTTTGCAACAAGCTGGACACCAAAGGGCAAATTTGACGAATTTGTGATGAAATTCTGTAAAAGCATCAAGGTTTTGNTTGGACAACCAGTGTAAAAATAAAAAAAACTTAAAGGTAGCAAAAATATTGAGTTGCTTTCAGACAACAAGAGTTGTAATCGTTGTAATACATAACACGGAAACGCAGTGACAAGCGTGCTGGTGTCCGGAGACGGGGATGCGAACGTTTTTCGCACATTGTGCGCGAAAATGTGCACACGTAAAAAGTGCACAATGTGCGCGAAATGTGCAGGCGGAAAAATGTGCGCGCGGATAATGTGCACATTGTGCGGGAAATGTGCAGGAGGAAAAATGTGCGCGCGGATAATGTGCACAATGTGCGCGAAATGTGCAGATGGAAAAATGTGCACGCGGTATATGTGCACAATGTGCACGAAATGTGCAGATGGAAAAATGTGCACGCGGTATATGTGCACAATGTGCACGAAATGTGCAGATGGAAAAATGTGCNACTTTAATATACATGTGCACGCATTTAGTACTACCTGAGGCCGCATCCGGTCGTACGGCCGCAGGTTGTGCACCTATGGTTTAGCTTATTGGTTAGGGTTAGGGTTTGTATTTAGACTTCAGACTTAAATTTGACATTGACCTTTTCGGTCTAACCGGAAGCAATACATGAAGTAGTTAAACATGCTTGGATGTCACGGATCACATGTACCTACTGCTATTATCAACCACCACAGTAAATATGGTACTAAGTGAGTGGAGTGACACAGACTCAGAACCATATGATGTTGCATACTTAGTATTTTACACAACGGTACACCAACCTCCAAAACGCTTAGTATTGTTAATATTTTCCTGCCTAGTATTTACTACCAAAATATAATGTTGTATAAATAAACAAAACGTGTCAAATTGCCTACTGCTGAAGCAGAACATTCATTTCCAAAATGGTTTGTGCCATAATTGGCATCTTTGTCTCACACAATTTGTCTCCGGAAGAAGCACTTCACCACTGTATATAACGATTATGTGTCTACGGACATGGAAGAAAATATTTATTGCAACCCTTAATTGTGTTAAAAGGTGGTAGAAATAACTTTGAGCCATAAAAAATTTAATGCTTGGCGATCTTGAACCACATGCTTCAAAAGGCAAATAATCAAATATAAGCCCATAGGGTATTAAATTTTGTGAAAAAGTGTGAAGTTTGTAACAAGCTGGACACCAAAGGGCGAATTTGACGAATTTCTGATGAAATTCTGTAAAAGCATCAAGGTTTTGCAAAAACAGTTTTATGATTACGTACGATCTCTAACAACAACCCCCCCAAGTCTTTTAAAGCACAGTCAAATTCATCAACAACTTCGTCGCCTACGTTGTATCTAAGTTTACTGAAAGAGATCGCAATGCGATCAGTTTTTAATCGTCACATAAATTAAACTCACTTCATTTGAAACACAGAAATAAATTTCAATTTTGGATTTAGCACTTATTATGCTTTGTAATCAATCGTTATCTTGGATAGATTTGTCTTTCGCAGTTACAAAGCTATGTTTTTGTTGGTTTAATAGAATTCCATCAGTGGTGGCATATCAGTACCTACTTATACCACGATTTGCCTGTGGCTATGTATGTACCGCAATACCTTTGACGTTTGTCAAAAAACGACTATTAGCGACAAAAATAAGTAAAAACAATACGTATAATTGTTCGCCAAAATTAAACGAAGACGACAGGCATGTGGAATTCTACATTCAAGATGCTGAGTGCACTACGCAAAGCAATCAAAATATACGGCTTCCAAACTATTGCGTAATAAGAATGACCCTTACACTTTACTGGACGTAAATAAGATGGCCGTTTAGAATGTATTTAGGGTTTTTAATCCTACTACAATTTTCTCTTCTAAATAGACAGCAGTATTTGTTGATATGCATGACAGAAGTAAATTTTATTTGCGGTGTCGGCGAGAACGCATATGTTGATTGCAATTGCTAAAAAGTGTTCCGGTGTAGATCTATTTAATTGAAAGCATCATTTCAAATTTCATCCAAAATTTCCAATTGTTTCTACACATCAGTTTCTTTGGTAATTGTTTGTTGCATATTGACAACATTTTCCTCTATTTTTTTACCGGGCTGGCAGTTATTGTATATAGTTCCGGGACATCCATCTTTGTCCTGTTCTTCACAGTTAAATGCGATAAAAGCGGAAAATTTGTCACTTATAACGTAAGTTTTCTTGTCCTCAACATTTGAGACGAGTGAGGTATCGTCGGAAAACTCAGTTTGACCCAGCAACGGTGGACAAGAAGCCAAATGCTTATACTCTACTTTATCGTCAAGATCAGTTTCTCGATGGTAGAAGTAGTTAAAGTTTGAAACAATTACTGGCACCGGCAATGCTATGAATAACACACCGACAATGGCACAGAAAGATCCGACAATTTTACCCGCCAGCGTTGTTGGTTTCATATCTCCATATCCTACCTACAAAAGCGTGAAAAAATAATGTATTTTTCTGTTTTGACACCTATAAAATACCACAATAAAACAACTGTTTAAATTTAGAACACCTATCTACACAAAAGTCAAGGAACAAAAAAGAAAACGCACCGTTGTCATGGTTACAACTGCCCACCAAAAAGCCTCTGGGATAGATGTAAAATCAGTCCCACTGCAGTCAACTTCTGCGAAGTACACCGCCGACGAAAAGAGAACCACTCCAATGAACAAAAAGAATATTAGAAGCCCAAGCTCACGCATAGACGCCTTCAAAGTTTGCCCAAGTATCTGCAAACCTTTTGAGTGGCGAGACAGCTTAAAGATACGGAAAACTCGCACAAGCCGTATTACACGTAGTATAGCAAGAGACATGCCCTTGCCACCTTCACCATTTTTCCCAGAAGATTCGTCGGTTGCCAAACTAATAAAGTATGGTGCAATAGCCACAATATCAATAACATTCATAATATCTTTCCAAAACTTTATCTTGTTTGGACTACAAATAAACCTTATAAAGACCTCCATACTAAACCAACAAATGCAAACTGTTTCGATTATCCAAAATGGGTTAACACAGTGTTTAAAACGGGATTTTCCAATATTGCTGATATTGTCGTAATTGGGGAAATTTTGTTCACTTGAATTTCCACAAATTGATTCAAAAACCGGCAACGTTTCAAGACAAAAAGATATGATTGACAAGATAATGACAGATACCGACATGACGGCAACCATACGAGCTGAAGTGGAACTTTCTGGATACCTAAACAAATAGAATTACTCAAAAACATCTCTTGAGAAAAAAATTATATTTTTATGTTGATTTTTACTTTTTAGTCTGAAACTTGGACACATGTACTTACTCAAACAACAACCAAATATTCCTTTGCATTTGTGATGTAGGCAATGGACGTATTACTTCTTTTATATATCCCTCATCATCTTTGTACTTGTCAATAACTTTTTCACCAAGCTGATAAAATTTGATTTCTTCGGTAAATATCTCGACAGGAACATTTGCAGGTCTTCTTAATCTTCCACCGCTCTAAACATGCAAAAATTATAATTCTAAATCTGTGTATTTTTTTAATTTTTCATCTTGTTGAACCACAATCTCGATTCGGTCTACTTTATCTTACTTAGCCAGGCAAATGCCATAACTTTAAACATTTTGCGGTGCAATTAATGAGTTTCACTTTAATATTCTCGAAAGGTTACTCTGTTTAAGTTTTGCGCCTGAATGATTTGACTCTGTTAAACCAAAGTTGGTCTTCTAAACTACTGTGCTGGGGTCGTCTCAAATGTTTGTTAACAATGCTGTTGTGTTTCTCAATTATATTAAGGTTCAAAAATTGGCATCTTATTGTGCTTTACACGGAGAATGTTTGTCTGGCCGAGTTTGTCTAAAACAGTGGTTCTCAACCGTGGGTCCACGGACCCCTGGGGGTCCACAAAGTGTTTTCAAGGGGTCCGCGGCAACTTCTATATACACGCGCTATTAGATTAGTTCTCGCGTTTTTTAATGGCCTGACAACAGGCTTTATTACGCCCATTTTAAAATGACAACAATGTCGCACTGTGACGTAACACTTTGTTGGCATCAAAAAGCGGCCGCCAGGACTAAAACGTTGAGAGCCACTGGTCTAAAACAACTTATTTTTTGCCAAGAATTTAAGGTGTTATATATTTTACTTCATTTTATGTATTTTTATGTATTTGATTCTTTTCAGCCAGAAAGTAATGCTGTTTCACGCTTTTCAAAGATGCAATATGGGATGTTTAAGGGGTCAATAGCTTGGCACAACAAATTTATGTGGATGTCACTTTTTTCATGTTATGATTAGGTTTTAACTTTATAAAGAATGGTTGTACTAACCACCATACCCGTTCAGACGTTTTTTTTGTGTACGTCATAACGACGGATACAGAAATTAAGTGATTATATTTCCCATGGAGTTTATCGTGTGCTGAAACGGGCAATGATAGTGGTTAAACGGCCTTCCCGACCGTACAGTGTGTGTGAAAGTACTGGTTTTAGTAAGTATAAAGAGGAACTGCAAATAGAATTACTGTAGTATAGCCTAAATCTTGTTCACAAGTAGTTTTCTTTTCGTTTACCTGGTAAAAGTATAAAATTGCGTCAAAAGCAGGTCGATTTCTATCAAAAAAGAATTCCTTATGTAATGGGTCATAGTACTTTTTTCTTAATTCTGTGTTTCCCAACAACGAGTGCGGAAAGAGTTGTAGAGTTTCGCTTTGTGTCTCATACCGCATTCCAGCCACATTGATGGTTACTTTGTCAACATCACACGAATCTAGAATTACACAACACAAAAAAGTTTACAAATTATGTCAAGCGATCTTCCTCGTCATTCTATCCGTGACTTTAAATTAAAAAAGGCTTTTTCGATAAACATGTAAAATGATTTGTTAAATACCTGTTTCTACATTTTTACATTTGTAATCCATTGACGAATTTTTTTAGTAATCAAAGGTACTATTTTCAATAGAGACTGAAAATATCCATTTTCAGCAAACCAAGCATTTGGACCGTGCTAACATTTTGACTCTTAAAAAACGGTAAAACTAATTTAAAAAACTACTCAAAAAATGAAAGGCTGATTTTTGTGCAATATCTGCTGTGTTTGATAGAAGAAACTTCTACGGCTTAGCATCAGTGTAACCAAAATGATTTTAAAGCTATACAGTCCCGACATACTATGGTTTCCATGAGGCTTCCAAACATTAAAACTCGCTCTTAAAAACGTATTGCAGCATCTCACCATTGTTAGACTCGTTCCCTATAAGTGTTATGTGGTTTTGAGGCTTTGACAATCTGCAAAACAAATAAAAACCAAGCCCTTGGTGTAAAAAAAACAAATGTGGGTCACAATGGTAAAAAGACGCAGCGGCCGCACCTTTTAGACTAGGGCGGTAATAAGAACAGATGAGTTGGAAACTTCGCTGGAGAAGCGTGAGGGGCGAAAAGCAACTCGACTGAGCTGGACAACTCACAAGGACTGCCAAACCTTTCAGGTTTAGCGGGCCACTTTTATTTGGAGAAAGTTATTACGGACAACAAACGTTTTCTTACTTTAAACAATCACCAAATTCATTTACAATCTTTTCATTGTAACGTCACAATACTTTAATTTAGTAAGTTTGTGGCAACCTAAGGTGATAATAACTAATGAGTAATAGTTGCACGCAGTGTTGCCAACTGTTGTATGTTTGTACGAAATTGGTGTTTGTCAAAGCGTTTGGTGTAAACGTTTCTTATCAGTGGGCTTACAACAGAAACATCTGATATAAATTTGGTATATTTTGATGGCAAATGCACTTTAAGTCATAAACAAAAATGTCTAAAGTCTGCTTGAGGACCACTTAAAACAATCGCAGTTTGAGCAGCCCTGCATTACGCTCTTGTCGACATTATAAGAAGAACATAGTTTGCATGTAAACCATGAAACTTGTGCTAAAGTATTATACGTCGGCTATTTATATTTTACACGTACCGTGTAAGTTTAAAATATTCTTTTTGGAAACAGTTACACCACCTGGAACGCATTTTAGTTACTACCCTGATTCGATATTACTTAATAATGCGCCAGTTACACAAATTAAAACTAAGCACCAATTTTCAAAAAAATGTAAATTGTTTATTTTTATTGTTACATCATGGAAGCGTTAATCTACGCTTCCAAAAGGTATTTTACTAGATTTCAAGGGCACATTCATGTGAAATTTTACTTGCACATCTGATTAATTTTATCATTGATGACCTCTGCCTGAGAACAATCGGCTTGGGAAAAAACTGGGGCTGGTTTTAATGTTTTTCGATCAGTCATTTTTGCCTGGATTTAAAAATCATGCACCAAGCAAGCCGTCTTTCACCAGTGCAACTTTCTTGTCATTCTGTTACTTTTACTGAACTTTCACCATAGTTGACTGTGTATTGGCTTAGCAAAACGCAATACAAATGCCATGCTCATATGTAATGCACCACAGGTCCAAACATTAACAACAGTTTAAAGAATAGAAGCGTACCTTGTAATGACCGTATCAGTACTTCCGTCCATCTGTTTAATAAGAATGATTATACATTGCATGGACAGCGCACTTAAATATTTTGCGCAAATATATTAAACTAGCGAGAGAAAAAAACAAATCACAAAACTTGTCATGACAAACAAATACTACAAAAACATCTCAACGTAAACGTTTTAGCTACCTGTGTCAACTTGGTATAAACTTAGTCAATAAGAAAACTGACTTTCTTCTGCAGGCAACTTCCCAGAACACATTAGCCCATGGGCGTTTCATTCGGAGCTGTCATGTATTATTTAAAAGGCAGTTTACTTTCTACCAAACGCACCTTAAAACTAAAGAACAATGCACCGTTGCTACACAAATCACGGACATATTTCAGCACAGATATTTAAACAGGCGGTTGAACACCGGGTCCGTTGCAGTACATATATTTGTTTGCCAAAATTAAACAAAAGCGATATCCTGTATCAAATTGTGTATTTATTAAAAAACATTTGAAATCACTTTGATTGTCCGTAGTCAACTTTTGGGTTAAAATCGTGTTAAATGTTGGTCAACTGTTTTGCTAATACGCCAACAAAATGCAGTAATATTTTCGGGATCAATAATTTATGAAATGATCCACTAAAATTGCGAGTGATCTGGCTCGCGTGCAAACATTTCTGGCAATATTCAGCACATGGTTTTGCAAAATGATTGCCATTACATGTGACAGTCGTTTCGTCTCTCAGTTGGGAACGTATGTTGAATCGATGGTTTGAAGAATCTCTGTCGTAAAATTTTGCTTAGCAAACTTTAGTGTGTTGTTTTATGAATTTAACGGGACACTCAGTCTGGGAACCGCTGATCTAAAGGTATTTCAACCAGGTGCTGACAATATTCTACGTTAATACGTCACGCTTCATGAAATTTTGACTGTTCTTGGTATTTAATTCTCTTTTAGGTTTAAATATACTGCCGGGCTTGTTGTGTTGAGCGTTTGTTACAGCCTGATGTTAAAGATGTTAATTTTCCCCAGCCATCTTTACATAAATTAAATAACAAAGCAAGACATTTCCATGCCATAATGACAACTAATCCTTCAAAAATGTAGGTAAATAAGTTATTCAGCCCGTAAATATTTTCGATAAAATTTGCACAAATCTCTTTCAACCCTTGCACATCGATAAAATATGCGCAAAAGATGACCGAGTGGTTGGCAATACTGCCTTGTGCACATAAAGTTGCGGGTTCTAATCCAAACCCGGTCGCTTGTGTTTCCCTGAGCAAACTTGAGCGGCATTGCTCCAACCCAGTGGAACTCTCCCCCCTCCCCCCCGAGGAGAAAAATGAAGCAAAAAACAACAGTTTCCTAGTGCTTCGAAGCTGTCAGCATCAGGATTTTTTACGTGGCGCTCAAAACGGCAGGGTGCTTTTTTGATAGGGAATTTAAGAATCCCAACCGAGAAAATTACGCCATCGTGGCATGATGCCGGCTGGTGTGAATGCCCCGAGATCAAAAACCGCTACCGTTAACCGATATCCATGACTGCAGCGCGTCAATAAACACTGATACTCTGTGCTAAAAATCCCTAAAAAATGCTCTAAGAATGATTTATTAACATTTTTAAACTGTATCCCCATTTCCAGCAATGGAAATCTGAGGTACCGTTCGGAGCCGCCAATATGCATTAAAATGCTTTAAAAATCATCCAACCGTCAAATAGAGTAGCGCAGTCCAGTGATTACAGAGATCAGTGATTCAACCTTGATCCACGACCTTACATTTTCGCGCTAAATAAGGTCCCAACGTTGCTTAGCCATTTTTGTCTCTGTGATTGCTCTAGTGTAATTTGTGACCCTACGATTTCTTTCACCAAGCGAAATAAACTCAACTAACATGGAGAAAACTGCGAAATACACTCCCTTCCCCAGTGAAAAAAACGATGCGACAAACACACGCGACATGATGTCGCTTTTATCGCCGTAAAATGGTGCCTTGGTGACAGGTACGCTAACACATTTTTGGAAAAATTTGATGTAATTCGACAGTTACAGTTTTTTTCTATTATTGGTTTTCATTTGAAGAACTTTGGGATCCGGTTGCTCGGTGCCACGGTCCCGGAATAAAATCCACCAACACCTTATTTTTTGTTTCATGAATCGGCACCAGACAAACGTTTTTCTTGGAGAAGTTTAACTTCAAAATTAAATTAGAGATCCGGCTGTACAATGCGTATCAAGCTAAACTAGGAGATTTTTTTGTTTTGTCTAGCAGTGTATCATCCAGGTTGTTTTAAATTCGAAGTGTTTGATTACTGTTTTTTAAAGTTTAGGAAAATAAGGTGTATTTCATAAATGTGTTTAATGACATACACAAAAACTCGCAAATATTAGGCTTTCGGATGCCAGGTTTTCAAATCCTGTGCAACCAAGTATATATGTTTTCCTGTTGCAATGATTCAAGTTGATTTGTTTGTTCCATTTCTTGTCTTTAATATGGTTACGAGGTTATTTTTTGTCCCAACAAGCCGTAAATAGTGGTTAGCTTTGCTAGAAAACTGACTGTGCTTGTTGAGCAAAAGTTTTTGAAAAACGCTTTCCTAACCTAATATAGCTTGATATTACCAATGAAATCAAATAGTAAATGGTTACAATGATGGATTTGACAATTGTAAGTTTTAAACTACTGCTTAAATTTGGTACAAACTGTTTAGGTTAGCAAAAACATTTTTGAAAACTATCATATGAATGGAAAGCAATTACAAGCCTTTTTAAACGATGCCAATTAAAATTTAAATTCATTTAAAGAGATTAATTTCTTTCCAGTTGTGTAATAACAATCTTCTATACCTGCTGTTTAATGTGCTTTGACTATGTTTGTAACGTGACTATATAACAAGTTTAAATCTGAGGTGGCTTGGTATTGTAATTTTGCCCTGTCACCAACAAATGCAACATATAGATGAGCTTGTTTCCAGAATGCTACACCAGTCATCTCATTTAAGATGAATATCATGGTTCTTTGTTCAATAATGTTTTGGCATTAAATGTTAGCAACTTGAAAACAAAGTTGGATCAATGTTTTTTAAAAGGGGGGTTAGAAAGGCTGGTTATTATCAAATAGATGATGTGAATCTAAAATTTTGAACATTGTTTTTGGTAAAATGACAAACAAATTGCAATTATCAAAACCACAATTAGGGACCTTTTTTTAAACGTAAAAAAGTACCCCATAGCATACCTTCTATAAGATCTCCTAAATATACTGTTAGTGTTGGGCGTATTATCATTAAACCTTGCTTATCTGACATAAAATGTATTTGATTTTGATGAGCTATGCAGTGCTAGAAGCTGGCCCATGCTAAACCCAAACAAATTTAAACACAACAGAGCCCAAGTGTAATAAAAACAAGTGCAATGGCCCCAGTCTTGTCAAAAAGCACTTGTTAAGCATAAACTCATGACTATTAGCTAAATCCTATGTTGCGAATGCTCATTCTTATGTGAAGTACAAACAAGTTTTATACGTTCAGACACCAACATGGATAAAAATAGTTGGTCTGTCAGTGGCGCAACTAGCAAGAGCTAAATGAGGTAGGAAAACTGCCAATTAAAAGATTGTTGCAGATAAACTTGGAGCATGCTTGGCTCCATTTTCACGTGTCTACCTTTCCATCTGTCTACGCCAACGGTAACACAATCATTAATGTTTACAATTTGTAAAATCGATGATAAAAACTTTATTAGTAATAGTACTTTGCCGTGTTATATGAAGTTGATACCTGTTTAATTATGAGCGAATACGTGTCGGCGTTGTATAAGAGCAAGTGTAATTAGGCGCATTATACATATAAACTCAGAAGGAAAGGGACCTGGCATGCTGACAAACCTACCCCCCTAGTTGGGTACTATTACCTGATATTTGTGGCAGATTTGGATTGACCCAGAAGCCTTAACAAACATATTGTTGGTTGCACCAAACAAAAAAGGTGTTTTTTTTGTTTGTGTTTTTTTTTTGTTTTTTTCAACATCACCTGAAACAGCTATGTTGGGTTTCAAGGAGCAGGAAATTGTTAGGATTTTTTTAAACCAAGATTTGAAAGCAGGAATAAGTTAAATATATATAGTTTGAGATTCTCCTAATTTCAGACTTGCTAATCCGAATGAGTTAAAATTTAAAATGCATGGTTAGTATACAGAGTTTGTCGATTTCTGGGTTGGCTGAGGTGGCGGCCAACCCATTGGAAATTTCTAGGGTGGCAGCCATTATAAAAATTCTATGCTGTCACTCCAGAAATTTCCTGGATTGTTGCTTGCACCGACACGAGGATTTTCTAAAGACTTACAAATGCTATGAACCAGCAGGCGCACGTTGTGTAATTTTATCACATGTCAGATTGCTCAGATTTGATCATTTGCCACCCCGCTCTAAAAAAAATTTGCTACAAAATCGATGCTTACAAACCCATATATGTGTTTGAATGCTGACTATTCTGCTCAAAGCGCAAGAGACATGATGCAAGTGAATGAAACACCAACAATGATGTATGGGCCTAATTGATAAATGTCATTACTCAAAAAACGATGTTTGTTTCAAGGTATTCTGCCTTCATACACGATCTTGTGCTATAACTAACAATGCTAACAACGAAAAAATGCAACAGAGGATTTATGATTATTCAGTTTCGTAACAATGAAACTGTTAAACAGGTTTTTTGTGATGCTGCAGTTTGTGGTGAGTTAAGGTATTTGTGATTGCCAATGCCATATTGTGATAAAATTGAGGACTTCACGGTCAGATGGTAGGTGTTACAGACAACCCAATCAGCGACACATATTGTTTTCACTCGGTTTGTTTGTTTTTTTGTTTTTTTTCTACCCCGAGCTTGTCCATGTCGTTTTGCCATGAAATGTACGGTGGATTTGGATGAAACTTTTACAGCTGGTAGATATGACCATGAAGTTATGCCACCTGTTTCATTTAACCCCATAGACCAAGTGGTTACCCCGCTAGCCCCAAAACAGTAAAAGGTTTTGCATGCTTGCAAACACCACAAGCGATATGGATACATAAGTGAAACTGAAGTCATTGAGTATAAACCACTTCGAAGTTGAATGGAAGTTAAGTGGTTGGTGGTTCAAGTTCGGCTTATTAACAACTTATTGGGCATGAGGCCCTAGTGTTTGTTTTGTGGCTCCCTCTGGTGGTTAACATTGTCTCCGATTGGAATAAAATTTTAATACATTTTAGGTTGGACCATTTTGGTTTATCGATTCCGACGTTTT
>QXVZ01007112.1:22446-58244 GCA_008931825.1 Phallusia fumigata
GCATGCTTGGCTCCATTTTCACGTGTCTACCTTTCCATCTGTCTACGCCAACGGTAACACAATCATTAACGTTTACAATTTTTAAAATCGATGATAAAAACTTTATTAGTAATAGTACTTTGCCGTGTTGTATGAAGTTGATACCTGTTTAATTATGAGCGAATACGTGTCGGCGTTGTATAAGAGCAAGTGTAATTAGGCGCATTATACATATAAACTCAGAAGGAAAGGGACCTGGCATGCTGACAAACCTACCCCCCTAGTTGGGTACTATTACCTGATATTTGTGGCAGATTTGGATTGACCCAGAAGCCTTAACAAACATATTGTTGGTTGCACCAAACAAAAAAGGTGTTTTTTTTGTTTGTGTTTTTTTTTTGTTTTTTTCAACATCACCTGAAACAGCTATGTTGGGTTTCAAGGAGCAGGAAATTGTTAGGATTTTTTTAAACCAAGATTTGAAAGCAGGAATAAGTTAAATATATATAGTTTGAGATTCTCCTAATTTCAGACTTGCTAATCCGAATGAGTTAAAATTTAAAATGCATGGTTAGTATACAGAGTTTGTCGATTTCTGGGTTGGCTGAGGTGGCGGCCAACCCATTGGAAATTTCTAGGGTGGCAGCCATTATAAAAATTCTATGCTGTCACTCCAGAAATTTCCTGGATTGTTGCTTGCACCGACACGAGGATTTTCTAAAGACTTACAAATGCTATGAACCAGCAGGCGCACGTTGTGTAATTTTATCACATGTCAGATTGCTCAGATTTGATCATTTGCCACCCCGCTCTAAAAAAAATTTGCTACAAAATCGATGCTTACAAACCCATATATGTGTTTGAATGCTGACTATTCTGCTCAAAGCGCAAGAGACATGATGCAAGTGAATGAAACACCAACAATGATGTATGGGCCTAATTGATAAATGTCATTACTCAAAAAACGATGTTTGTTTCAAGGTATTCTGCCTTCATACACGATCTTGTGCTATAACTAACAATGCTAACAATGAAAAAATGCAACAGAGGATTTATGATTATTCAGTTTCGTAACAATGAAACTGTTAAACAGGTTTTTTGTGATGCTGCAGTTTGTGGTGAGTTAAGGTATTTGTGATTGCCAATGCCATATTGTGATAAAATTGAGGACTTCACGGTCAGATGGTAGGTGTTACAGACAACCCAATCAGCGACACATATTGTTTTCACTCGGTTTGTTTGTTTTTTTGTTTTTTTTCTACCCCGAGCTTGTCCATGTCGTTTTGCCATGAAATGTACGGTGGATTTGGATGAAACTTTTACAGCTGGTAGATATGACCATGAAGTTATGCCACCTGTTTCATTTAACCCCATAGACCAAGTGGTTACCCCGCTAGCCCCAAAACAGTAAAAGGTTTTGCATGCTTGCAAACACCACAAGCGATATGGATACATAAGTGAAACTGAAGTCATTGAGTATAAACCACTTCGAAGTTGAATGGAAGTTCAGTGGTTGGTGGTTCAAGTTCGGCTTATTAACAACTTATTGGGCATGAGGCCCTAGTGTTTGTTTTGTGGCTCCCTCTGGTGGTTAACATTGTCTCCGATTGGAATAAAATTTTAATACATTTTAGGTTGGACCATTTTGGTTTATCGATTCCGACGTTTTAAAAAATAGCCCCAGCGGTTACCCCACTAGCCCCCTAAAATGGGTTAAATTACTAAAAAACGTCCCAATAAGGTGAAATTCGGACAGTTTGTATAACATGTCATTGTGATGCAATGTTTGATGTGTTTTACAGATAGCCCCAGCAGTTACCCCAATAGCCCCCTAAAATGGGTCAAATAGTTAAACAATTTCCGATTTGGATGAAATTTGGACAGTTTGCATAACATGTCGTTGTGGTGCAACAATTTATGTATGCAACAGACTTTCTTTTCAGCTGACTAGCAGGTATTCAGTTTGTAAATTTCAAGCTGTGATTGCATAATCACTGAAACTGCTTTGGAAAAGGTCATTCGGAGTTTGTGGTTTGGTTTGCTGTGGCCTGGATAAAGGTTGCTGCTGGTCAACCTATTGGTTAGTGTGGCTATAAAGGGTTAAACTGCACTTTGATTTTGGACATAGAGATATTGTTAGAAATGATTTTGTTTGATTTGATTCAAAAAGGTAACTTTTACTTTTTGTTTACATGTTTCATTCTGAGATTTGAACTAACCATGCCCTATTAACAACGCTACATATTTGTAGGACCCTTGCATTTATGCTTGCAGAGTGTGGTATAAAATGTTTACACTGGAAAAATACAGCCCAATGTTATGCGGTTATTGATGTGTATATATATTCACAAACTTTTATACTTTTTGCAAACAAATGATTGAAAATAGTGTGGTTAAAAATATTTGAAGTTTATATGATTTCTGAATTATACAACAATAGTACTACATCTATTGTTCTCTTTCAGAATGCCTGTTTGTAGTGCTCATAAATGGAATGGCAAGACATGCAAAAGAGCCGGTGATAACATTTGACAAATTAAAACATCAACTAATTAAAGTGGAACAGTTGCAGTATAAAATGGCAAAATCTGTAGAACATATGGAAGAATATTTGTCTAATCAGTTTGATGAAAAACTGGTAATGGAGTTGCTATTTTCAGAAAGAAAGAAGGACGGACTAAATTATTTAGATGAGCATTTGCGGGATGGACAAACATTTATGGTTTTTGCTGATAAAACTGGTCTATTTAAGGGCTTTTCATCAGCTTTGTCAGATGGGGGGCAGCAAGTTAGGATACATTGCACACGACTCATTGCAAAGATAGTACCTCAACTTGGCACTGATATTGACATATACATGTGCATTGTTTTACCTGAAATTGTTGCAAATATTGGAAGCCAGTCTGTTACTCTCCAGAAAGAATCAATTCAGACCCTCCATTTGTATATGAAACACTCTTGTGATGTGTTTCAGATATTCAGGGTGATTGCATTTAATGGCATGCAGAATACTGATCTGAGAACAAGAGAACAAGTCATACACAAGTTTCCTACTCTTTTGTTTACTGAGTTTTGTAAAGAAGACTTTTTTGACATTGTTTATGGACTTGCAACCAACTTGATTGATTTAACTATAGACAAGAATGTTATTGTGCAAACTATTCAAAAACTGGTGGATTTTATAGGTGAAGCACAGTTTAATCTGTATGTAGAGCAACTACCGAACACAGTAAAAGTTTTGTTTACTGAACAGCTATCCGAAATGTTGACCAAAACTGCAGATTCTGCCTTTTATTCTGATGTGAAACCCCTTCAATCAACTTTCCCTGCAAATAGTGTTCAGCAACATGATCAAAGAAGAACCCATCACAAAAGTAGGATTAGGATTGGGCCTACCAATGCCTTTCGTGAGGTTGATTTTGTACCACAAGATGTCATTAGCGGTTTGTCTTCATCTGATTTAAAACTGCGCTTGGAAAGTGCTTTGACATTAAAACAGTTTGTAAGCCAAAACAACAACCTGTCACATTTGAAGAAAACAATCATTCCCCTTTTCAGTCTATTGCAGCCAATGATAGAAGATCAGAACACACAAATTTCTTTGATTGCACTTGACATTTTTGACAGTATTATTCTTAAGCTTGGAAGTAATCTGGCTGAGTATTTAAAGCTGTTTGTATTTGCTGTTTCAAAGAAGTTTGGTAGTAACAAGGATGCAGTTAGATCGAGTTGTAACAAGGTGGTATTACATGCCATGGAAAGTGTTGGGCCACAGTTGGTGCTGGATTTACTTTGGCCTAAATTGCAGCACAAACATGCGAAGGTCAGGGAAGATACAATTAATATCGTAATTGCAACCCTTTTGACATACACAGGAAAGGGTGAAAAGTTTGAGGAAAACTACATTGTTATCATTTGCAAACATATTTCAGCCCTTCTCGTTGATGTGAAACCATCTATTCGTCAGGCATGCCTAGACTGTTTTGCAGTTATTGCACATTTGTTGGGTCCAAATGCATCTTCATTAAAGCCAATTTCAAATGCTGTTGACCAAGTAGAGTTGCAAAATGATGAAGCAAATGGAGTGATGTCTGCGGTCCATGCACGACTCATAAGGAAGCAGCTTCCAAGACTAAATGAGCAAACTTTAGTTGAATATGCTGCATTTCCACCATCCACAGCCCCTGCATCTTCCCCTCAGGGTGCAGATTTGCAGTGGATATTATCTGCTGGTTTGCCCAAACTGGGTCAAATCAACCCAAAAATTGAGCGGGCATCTTTTCGAAAAAAGAAATCTGAAGAAGAGATTGCAGCAAATGACCATCAGACTAAAGGCACAAGAAGGTACCTCAGTGCTGGAAAACAACGACAGTTTCCCTGGTCCAGCTTGGAGTATGATGCAGCAAAACACCCACAAAGTGCACCATTAAAGGTATATAATTGAATTTGTTAAAATTTTTTGACACTTTTGTCATCAAAAGCACTGTTAAAGAAGTGTTGTAAAAGACCACAGAATGTAAGTTTTTTCAAACTGCTAACTTTATTTTTGATGGTTGGTAATGTCAAACATTTGTATGCATTTTGGAAGTTTTCATTCACCTATTTTGATTTTTTATTTGCAGGCAATTTGGGTTTAGGGGTGACTGGGGTGACATGTTACCCTACACATTAAAATAGAGGTGACAGTGTATGTATTTCCACTAGTAATGCACCGAATCTTGTAAATTAGGTTTGGACTGAAGCCGAATATTCAGCAGATTTGCTGCACAAATTAGGCCAAATCAGTCAAATCATTTCTGCTGTCATTCGAACCCCTATGCTGTGCTTTTGGCATTTTCACATGATTTTGCTGCCAAACAAACAGTGGATAGTTGTGTTGTATCACTACCTTGGTTCTGATTTTGCCTCAGCCATCGTTGACAGCTTCAAATGAATTACTGATATCTTGCTGGGAGTTGACAAAACGATAATGCTTTAATAAAAACTAGTAAAAAACACAATAAACAAAAAAACATCTGACCGTTAAGCCCTAAGTGTGGCGTTAGCAGTCGTAAATACCATTACTTACCACAAACAGCAGCAAAAATACCCTATTTTAACAGTTTTGATACGTAATTAAACAATCATAAATCCTTTGTTGCATATTTTTGTTGTTAGGCCTATTAGTTACAGTGCAGTTATTCAGATTGTGTGAAACGTAATAACACAAATAACACATGCAATACATGTCTTTTATGCCTAATTAAGTATCCACAAACTGATGTTGTAAAACACATACATCGTTTGGGTAATGACAAATATTACTAAGGTCTGGACACTTGATGTTCTAGAACGTTATTTTCTGTGCGCGTAAAAATTTGGTTTTGATCAAATCATACCAATTTGTTCAGCCGAAACCAAATCTTTGTCAAAATCACTGATTTAGCTGCACAAATTCTGCAAACCGAAGCTCTAACAACAACAAAACCGAAGTCTAACAACAACAAAAAAGGAAAGGATTATTAATAATTTAGTTTCGTAACAATAAAACTGTTGCACAGGGTATTTTTGTGATGTTGCAATTTGTGGTAAATTAAAGTATTTGTGATTGCTAATGCCCTTTGCATTTTAAAACGAGGACTTTAAGATCACATGGTAGATGTCTTGCTGTCACAGACAAGGCAATTATTTTATTTACCGCGTCAAGTAGTATTTATTAAAGCATTATCATTTTGTCCACTCCCAACAAAAGATCGGTAATTCATTTGGAGTTTTGCAACGACAGCCAAGGCAACCTAAAAACCCACAGAACTAAGATAATAATACAACACAACTATCTTGTTGTAGCACTGCTATTTGCCTGGCAGTTAAATTTATGTGATTATGTAAAAACGTGGGGTTCGTGTGACTTCAAAAATGATTCAGATGATTCGGCCGAGTTTATTCGGCAAAATCTGCAGTATATTCGGTTTTGGTCTGAACCTGATTTAACCGAATCGAAAAAGGTTATTGTCACAAATTTGCCTTGTGTGTGTCCTGTGTAGAATATGTGCCAACCTTCCTTGACACACATGTGGCCAAATGCACAGCGGTTTGGAAATGAGATGTCACATTCTGCATTGCGGTGTGAACTTTGGCCTAGGTTTGGAAAAAATAAGTTATTCCATTCTGGAAGTGATGGTGTGGCACATGTTGTACAGTTTTACAGAGGATGCATCTCTGTTGATACATATGTGCGCCATAACAATTTGTGTTAATTAGCACTTCTGTTAACAAGGTGTACTATTTTAGTGATTCTGGATATTGACCAACTACATTACACAAACAAACTTATTCACTGGACAAAAAGCGAGTAAAACCAAAATGTGTCCATTTCAAGAATTAACCCGTAATTAAGTGTTTAAAACTTGGTGCTACAACAACATGAGTCGGTGTTAAAACAAAGTGTAGTAAAACAGAATTAACGTCATTTTCTTAAATTGCATTACAGAACAGTACATTTAATGAGTTTCCGCACAAGTATCTTATTATGTTAACATGGTCACTATCTTGGAGAGGTTACCCCTAATATTTTACGCCTATGGTGATTGATGGTTTTACAAGCTGTGCAATATGGCAGTTGGTATGGGACAACTACTTTACTCACAAAGAGCGATTTAGTGCACACTTCCGAAAGTGGCTAAAATATCTTGCCTTATTTCTCGCTTAACGTAAGAAGGCAGTTGCATCAGTGCGTACGTTATTGTTTGTGTGTTATCAGTGTGCGAGAAACAGAATGCATTGCAGAACATTATTATGGGTCCCCTTCCATAAAGGTTTTATGTCACAGTGAACTTTCAACTCAGCAAAAGCTACATCATTGTATTGTCAGTGTTGTATTTGTGAATGCCACTTACATTACACAAATGGAGACAAATTGCAACTATTTGTTTACACAATGTTGTTGATGAAATAATATCAGTTCTAACAGTGGCGCAGCTAGGGGAAGTTAAAGGGGGTAGGCAACAAACTACCAACTTAAAAAAATGCTAATGGCATAATAGATAAACCTTTCGAGCACATTTGGCCCTATTTTCATGTTTCTCCCCTTCCATCCGTCTACCCCAGGGATGCATAACGTTTTTGCTAATGCAGACCGCATCAGAGTCTATTGTGACGTCATAAACATGTACAACGAAGTGTCGCAGTAATCCAACACACATGTCAGAACTTTTTGTAAGAGCATGTTGGTTGGTTATTTCCTCTGCTACAATTTTTAATGACTCGCTCCCTCTTACATGTTTTTTTATCCAGTCGAAGAGCTTTACAGCTTTTATCGCTGATGAAAAATGTATTATGCGATCGTGTAGAAACCTATATTTAAATCCCGCTGACTCACAAGTCAGAACGTATTTTCACCAAAACCGATTCTGTTTTTTTTGGAATCTGTAATTTCTGAACTATTCAAGCGATTTAATTAATACTTCCGAAAGTGGCTAAACTATCTTATGTTATTGTTTAATCATTAGAAGGCGTGTTGTGTCAGTACATGTGTTATCGTTCGTTGTGGGTTATCAATGCGTGCATCCTCATAGATACGGANCAACTCAGCAAAAGCTACATCATTGTATTGTTAGTGTTGTATTTGTGAATGCCACTTACATTACACAAATGGAGACGAATTGCAACTATTTGTTTACACAATGTTGTTGATGAAATAATATCAGTTCTAACAGTGGCACAGCTAGGGGAAGTTAAAGGGGGTAGGCAACAAACTACCAACTTAAAAAAATGCTAATGGCATAATAGATAAACCTTTCGAGCACATTTGGCCCTATTTTCATGTCTCTCCCCTTCCATCCGTCTACCCCAGGGATGCATAATGTTTTTGCTAATGCAGACCGCATCAGAGTCTATTGTGACGTCATAAACGTGTACAATAAAGTGTCGCAGTAATCCAACACACATGACAGAACTTTCTGTAGGAGCATGTTGGGTGGTTATTTCCTCTGCTACAATTTTTAATGACTCGCTCCCTCTTACATATTTTTTTATCCAGTCGAAGAGCTTTTATTTCGAAGAGCTTTACAGCTTTTATCGCTGATGAAAACTTTATTATGCGATCGTGTAGAAACCTATATTTAAATCCCGCTGACTCACAAGTCAGAACATATTTTCACCAAAACCGATTCTGTTTTTTTGGAATCTGTAATTTCTGAACTATTCAAGCGATTTAATTAAAACTTCCAAAAGTGGCTAAACTATCTTATGTTATTGTTTAATCATTAAAAGGCGTGTTGTGTCAGTACATGTGTTATCGTTCGTTGTGTGTTATCAATGCGTGCATCCTCATAGATACGGAATATATCGCGGAACAATAATTGTGTAAGGCTCGGTGTTGAAATGATAACAAACGTTTCTCTAATTCAAATTTCAATCCCTCTTGCTACTATCGCAATGGTCATTTTCTTTCTGTACTGGCACTTCATTGTGTTACATGAAGTTGATCGTTTGTTTAGTTACAGTGAATACGCGTCGACGTTGTATGAGGCAAGTGTAATGAGGCGTATTATACACATAGATGCAGATGGAAAGGGCCCTGACATGCCGACAAACCAACCCCACCTTATAGCCCCAGCAGTTACCCCACTAGCCCCCTAAAATAGGGCAAATTGTTAAATGATCTACGAATAGGGTGAAATTTGGATTTGAATCTGGGGTAATTTAATATCATACTTTGAACATCCCTACCTGTTGGTCAAGAAAAAAGAAATATTTGTGGGGCTTTTTAACATATAAAAAAATTGTGTAAGTTGGCTTAAATTTGTGACAACAATTTACTTTGCAACATGTTTTTGAGTGGGACAATGGGTACCTATATGTTTAAGCTTGCAGAAACATACATATTAATATATGTATACATATATACCTTTTTGGATGTTATGTATATTTGTACATATACATACATATACATAATATATACAGTTAAAATACCAAGGAAAGTAACCAATGTTATGAAGGTTTTAATATGTGTTTATTTTAAAAATAGGAAATTGTGTAAGGGGTCATAATGTATGTGCAATGGAAACATCATAATGGTCAGGCAATTTATGAGTTTGTAGATCAAAGTTGTTTTGCTGACACATCACGGACGAACAACAACTTACCTACAGACCTTATTAAAAACAAATTTGTATGCAATTTATATATCTCTTAGCAAAGTAATAAATATTGGATAGGACCACAGTACTTGTCATGTAAAATATCTACTGTCTTGGATTGAAAAATGAATATTAGGCAAACCCCTATAGTACCCACATGCAAAAGTAGATTTTTGTCTGTTTGGAAAACCAAAAATTTCAGAAATCAATATGACATACCTTTTTGGATGTTAGCATCAAAATTCCACTTTATGTATGACACAGGTATTGTTTTTTGAAGGTTGTTGAACATCAAAAAGAACCAACTGAAAAAAGGCCACCTATAGTGCCAAAGAAAATGTGGGAGGCAGAGTCTTCAAACAAATCATTTAACTCAAGCATTAAAAAGAACAGTTTATCTTCAACCAAAAGTAAAGGTTTGTGTTTTTACATAAAGGAGGTTTTATAGTCAACTGGTTTTCTCGGTGGGCAAAACAATGCCTGACTGGTACATGTTCATGATGCACGTTAAGTCTACAGTAAATGATGCTTTTTCTAAATTGGAGATCCTACAGGCCCAAAAGAAAGGATTTTAGTCATACATTAGGAAACATGTGAGACATACTGCAAAATTTTTGGCCATATATCGCTTTGCGCGGGATGGCAATTTGTTTTTTTTTTCATGTTTGCCCTTGGAGGCAGGGGGGGAACAACCCACAAATGCTTATATGATCGCACAAACCACTCGGCCAACTTGGTGACAATTAAGACATGATAATATGTTGTCATATGTTTTCACCTAATGTTATCAAAGGTAAAACATATGAACATTATGTATCAGTCAGGCTGTAGCAGAACTGGCGATCGTTAAATTGTTGGTTTTACTGAATTTATTTACTTTATACAATGAAAAACAAAATGTTATCAGTTACAATGCTTTGCTCAAAACTGGGTTGCAGAGTTGGAGCCGGAGGTTTTGAAAGGAGTCGGACGCAAAGTCGGAGTTAAACTCTTATGAATACTAGGAGTCGAAGTCTGAATTTTGTATTTGACTCTGACTTCAAAAGTCTAATTAAATCTTTGTAGCCATTTTTTTAAAATTAAGCAATTTTACTAAATTTGGTTTGAAGCGGAAAATTTTGAATAGTTGGCAATGCTTTTAAGTTATTTATGGGTCCCCTTCCTGAAGGGGACATATATTGTTTTCACTCTGTTTTTTTTTTTGTCCCCTGCAGCTTGTCCATGTACTTTTGTCATAAAACGTTTGATGGATTTGAATGAAACTTTCACAGCTGGTAGATATGGTCAAGGCGGTGTGTTGGGAGTTTAGTTTAACCCTCTTGCCCCAGTGGTTACTCGCTAGCCCCCTAAAAAGGGTCAAATTACTAACGATCTCCAAGTTGAATTAAATTTGGACAGTTTGTATAACATGTGGGGGGGGTGCAATATTTGATGTGTTTTACCCGATAACCCCAGCAGTTACCCCCACTAGCCCCCTAAAATAGGGCAAATAGTTAAACAATGTCTGAGTTGAATGAAATTAGGACAGTTTGTACAACATGTCATTGTGGTGCAAAAATTAATGTTTTTTACCCTATAGCCCCAGCAGTTACCCCACTAGCCCCCTGAAATGGGTCAAATTGTTAAACAATCTCCGAATTGGATGAAATTTGGACAGTTTGTATAACAAGTCATTGTGGTGCCATAATCAATGTATTTTACCCCATAGCCCCAGAACTTACCCCACTAGCCCCCTAAAATGGGTCAAATTGTTAAACAACCTCCAAATTGGATGAAATGTTGACAGTTTGTATTACATGTCATTGTGGTGCATAAATTGATGTGTTTTACCCCATAGTCCCAGCAGTTGCCCCACTAGCCCCCTGTAATGGGTCAAATTGTCAAAAATTTTCGGAATTGGATGAAATTTGGACAGTTTGTACTACATATCATTGTTGTGTAATAATTGATGTGTTTTATCCCATAGCCCCAGTAGTTACCCCACTAGCCCCCTAAAATGGGTCAAATTGTACCATGCAATTATTCTACAACTTTCTATGTGTGGGGACCCATGCGTTTCTGCCTGCAGAAACAATCATGTTATAAAAAGCTTAAGTAACTATGGGACCCAATGTGAAATGACATGGTGAATATATATGCATTTGTAAATGGGGTGATAGTGTATATGGAATGGCAATATGGTGAACGCCACCCTTCCAGTTTTAAATGCGGCCGTGCACATGTGTATTAAAGTGTATGTAATGGCGGCTGTGTAGTGTTGAAATCCATTCAGCTGGTTAAAAAAACATTTAGAAGAAAGAAAGTTTAGAAAGAAAGTAAAAAAAAATTGACATTTATTCCTCTTTGGAAATTAGTTTGCTTTGAAACAAGTTTAATTAAAAGGTGGCAAAACAACAGGCACACGCACATTGCATTTATGACATCAAACTGACAATTGTTTTTCAAATTCACGGTCCTTGTTGCATTACAATGTCATTATGCAGTAATAAACGATGATTGCAAAGAAACTGATATTTAATCAAATGCTTTGTTGTCTTGGCTAAGTCCTGAAACGCTGCACCAAATTGTTCTTATTTAACATGTTTATTCATGACCTTTGATTACATTTTATTGACGTGCCATTTCAAAAAGGCTGTTTAGAGTTTTTGAAACTTTATGCATGGATATATTCCACTGTCAGAACTCTATTTGAAATTTCATGCAAGTATTCATCTGTTTAAAGATAGGTATTTGATTGCAGCAGTATAGTGGTTTAGTTTTGTGCTTGCACCTGATGGAACAGTGTTGTTTTTTAGGGGGGAGGAGGAAATAACCAACCAACATGCTCTTACTAAAAGTTCTATGAACACACAAACCTCTGTAAAAGTTTGTAATAACTGTTTAAAGGGATTATTACTTTAACAAGATACATAGCTTCTTTGTGGTATGTCCCACCTTTGTTTGCTCCATCCCCAGCGGTTACCTCACCAGCCTAAATTACTAAGTTCTTGCTGAATTTATACTGGATCACTGAAGTTAAATTTCCTGCAACAACCTACAAGTCTTGTTCAACACATTTAAGAATTTTGTAATCTACTTCTGCCACAATGAGGGTTTGTAATTGAATTGTTTAGGTAAGGTCGTGGTGTTAAAAGTATGCTTTGACATAAACATTATCATTCGCATGATGTTAAAAATGATTGGTGTGAATTTGGCAAATGTGTTGAATTTTTAGATTCTAAATCTGAAACTTACCCTGTCCTTTTATAACTGCTACCTATTTACATGTGTGTGGGACCCATTCATGTTTGCAGAAACAACAACATTATAAAATGCTTGGGACTTCTAAATTATGACCATGAGTATAATAGGAAATGGCTGCAAACACACAAAGAGATCTTTCTGTCATCATAATTTAAGCTAAACTACATTTATTTATGACTAGCCAAGTGGCTGTCCAACAATGTGAAGTGGAAGTATTGTTGAAGTCAGCATTTTAATTTGGGCAATATTTGTCAATTGATGTGTTCTGGGTAATATTAAAGAACTTTTTAGGGTATAATTCAGTGTTGTTTATTTGTTAAACAGGATTTAGTGCTTTGTACTGATAAAATATAGTGTTTTGATAAGATTTCCAAGAAAGGTGTGCTGGGGTTAAGTTTTAAATAACTCTATTGTGTAAAAGAAGGTAACTAAACGGAAAATTGTTTGTTGTATTTTAGATTTTTTATTTGGGCATAAATTCGAAAGTTATCATTTCTTTTTAATTCCATTACCAATTTACAATTGTACTCACAAGGTCTTGCTTGGGAAACAATTATGTAAAAATATTAGGGAAATGGTATGTATTTGTTGTAATGAAAGGACATGGTATTAATGAGAAAAATCTTATCGAAAATAACACCCTCTCTAGTTTCATTTATAAAACCAAAATGAACTAAAATGATGATGTATTAATTCGTAAGTGTTTGATAACATTTTTGCTGGCAAAAATGAAATGTCCAATAAAACAAAGATAACTCAATATGAATTGGTCATCTAATATTAGCTTTTTGTGATGGTGTTTTTGTTTTATTTTTGTTACCACCTTAACAGCTTTTATTACCAAAAAATGCAAGTTTGTGGGTACACATCCAAATAGGTTATCACCGACTCAAAATTACTGCTAAAGAACTCAAAGCAACAATTTTGATACCAGCTTTAAATGAGCATATCATTTTCATTCTGTTTGTATTTCCATTTTTTCTTTTTTGATTTGCTTCAGCTTGTCCATGCACCTAGGGCATGAAATGTTTAGGGGAATGGAATAGCCCCAATGTTACCCCATAAACCCCAGAAAAGTAAAAGGATTTTGTGCAAGTAACTCAATTGTCCTGTTAACCCCCAAAATGGGTCAAATTTATGAACAATTACTAAACTACTTGTACAGTTTGGAGAGCATGTTATTATGGTACATTACTGTGTTCTTGAGGATTGTAGATTGCATAAAGCTTCAATGGTTTGCTAAACCCCCAAAAGGCAAATTAGGTTTTTGATCCAATCTAATAACTTGAATCAGCAACTTTAAATTTTGGGACCCATTGTAAAATAATCTAAAAATTAATAATATGAATAAAAACACTAAATGCAAATGCCTACCTGAGTCATAGTGTATATGTAATAGCAATAGGGCGAAATCCGCCTTATTGTTGGTTTCTAAAACTGACATAGTGTAGTTCTTACATATGAAGGTGTTTAAAAAACTATCTATGTATTGTCACCTTCTGTTCAGTGGTCAAATCATTTTCGTGTCTCTGTGTGGATTTATCACATATCACTGAAATATTTTGGACAGGTAGTTTGCATTTAAAAGCTGCTTAAAAATTTGTGTGAATAAAAAAGCTGTTTGCAGCAATTGGGTAAAAATGTTTTGTTGTAGGTCCAACATATCAGGAGCTCTATATGAAGAAGAAGGGGATAACCAATCGGCCTCCTTTATTGCAGTTGGCACAGACTCAAGGTATTTTGCCTAGATCTTGTTTTGGGCTGTTGGCTAATTTTTTTTCACTTTTAGCATAAAATGTAACCACTAGCTTCATAATAGTAAAACACTTGTTGCAGGCATTTGTTCTTGTTTTTTATTATCGCGGTAAACGCGCGGCTGAGCTAAAAAGGAATTAAACGTGGCTGTTTCGATTATGAATTCCACTCGCAATAATAGAAAATTTGAACAAATTGCGCACGTTCATTCCTGTTACTTGTTGAAGTTGTATTGTCACTTTGTAGGCACGGCTGAAAATTAGCTAAAGGGGAAAACAAACAGCGTTGTTAGGGCGCTATTGCATCTGTGAATGCCACTCGCATCAACACAAAAGACGAATTGTGCATGCTCGTTTAACATCAGTTTTGGACGAAATAATATCGGTTCCAATTACCCAATATAAACGGCAAATTTGGATTCGAATCTGTCTGGATTCGAATCCTTAGGATTTGATATTCTACTTTGAACATCCCTATCTCTTAGTGAGCTGTTTTGTGGCCCCCTTTAGTGGTTAACCTTTTAAACAATCTCCAATTGGATAGAAATTTTAAAAGTTTTGTAGAACATGCCAGTATCGATTTCTTTGCTTTCCCTCCTACCCGCAGCCTGGTCAAATATTAAACAATGTTAGAACTGGATGAAATTTGGACGGTTCAACAGATGATAGTTATAAAACTCATTTAAAATATCTGCTACAGTTTGGACATATATCTAGATCGTTGCATAATCTTTTACTTTGCATGTGCGGGACCCATGTGTGTGTTCCTGCATAAACAATCATGCCGTTAATAACTTAGGTAACTATACCCTTTAAAATTAATTATTACCTTGCATTCTAGGGTCAGTCCTCAAATAACCACTTGTGGTTTTTGCTGATTCCTTGTTGTTAAGAACAAACATAAATAAATGAATGAATGAATAATAGTGTATGTGAAATGGGAATATGGTGAAAGCCATGCTTCTAGTTCCAAATGAGAACTGATGGACCCAAATTTGTGCATATGATGGTGTATAGGTGCAAATAAGATTATGCATTACTTGTCTTAGCTGAATGAAACTTAAAGAGATGGCAGTTTGCTTCAGGTTGATGTGTTGCTCGGTTAGTAACAACAAAGCCCTTGAGCCCAGTGGCTGCCTTGCAGCCACTCTTGTGGTCATATTTTTAAATAATGTCCGAATGGGATAAAATTTTGAAATACATTGGGTTTGGTCATTGTGGTTTGTTGTTTGAGTCATGACAACAGCAACCCCAACTTTTACCCAGCTAGCCCTCTAAAATGGATCAGCATATTAAACAATGTCAGAATTGAATTAAATTTAGATGATTTATAGAACATGACATTGCAGTGTATGACAAAATGGTTGTGTTTTGCCTCATAAACCTAGCAGTTACCCACCAGCCCCAAATGGGTCAAATTATTAGACAACATCAGAAGTGGTTAAAATTAAGACAGTTTACAGAACCTAACATGCGACTTGCTTTGTTTAACCCCAAAACCTAAAATTCATGCGTCCTACTTGCAAAAACAATCATCACATGCTATGATTATTTATTAAAATTTATGTATTTTCGCCACTGGTTCTGTCACTGATCTGTTTTACTTTATTGTTGGAAGGAAATTCCTCTATGTATCTGCCATCATTTGCATCCAGTTCCTCTCCTGGCACTGCATCGGTGTTGTCCAGCTCATGTCCAAGCAACTTTTTTCAAACTCATGCAGCAAAAAAGGTTCAAGAAATTTTTAAACATGAGGAATCAAATGTTACAGGTAAACAAGGAGTTTAATATGTTAAACTAAACACAACACTAAACTAATGTTTTTTTGAAATATTGTAATAAAAAGTGATACCTCTGCTAAACACAACTTTAGCAGTGCAATATCCCAGAATTTTTTTGAAGAAAAGTAAAATTTAATTGTGACATATAGTTTTTAATATAAAGTCAGTTAAATTACTAAAGAATGCCTAATTAGATGAAATTTTCAGTATAGTAATGTCTTAAGTCAGCTCCTTACCAATTTTAAGTAATGCTGATAAAAACCCTTGTTATGAGAAACAACTTCATTGAGAACTTATGGGGCAAGAATCATTTTTAAAACAACAGCATTTGGGAAATTTACATTTTCCCAAACCCATTTGTGAAAAGGTTTTGTGTGAAACATCATAGTTTTTAAAGTGGTAATGGGTCCGACTGGGGACATGTATTGTTTTTCCTCTTTTTTCTTCATCTAATTTTTTAATGTTTTTGTGCATAATGGAGTCACTGTTCACCCAAAAATGTGAAATTGACACACATGAAGGGAATGATTAACAGGTTTACAAGCCATGCCATGCAGCAGTTCATATCAGACTACTGCTTTGCACAAAAGGCAGTCTAGGCAATTTATTGACTGGAGATTCATTTAACTTATAACAATCAAGCTGTGATTTCATGGCAGCAACCAGAATGTTATGCTGCGTCATTAAGAGTTTAGACAATTGGCTGCCACATGTTTAGAGGTTACTGCGGGTCAAAAAGCCAACACCGTTAAGAATGATGCAATGTACTTGTGCAACAATGAGACATTAGTTGGTTAGTGTGCGTAAGGCTATGAGGTTAAAGTAAAGCTTTTGACATTACAGATGATTCGGGTTAATTGCACAGCCCAGTTGCCTAGCGTTTTTTGTAATTAACCAGAATCACTTTAAATAGCACATGTTGTCAATAGAAGTGTTAATTGACATGAAATAGCTTGTTATGGTGCATATATATGGCAACAGAGATGTGTTCTCTGTAAAACTGTACAACATGTGCCAACACCGCCACTTCCAGTTACCCCACTAACCCACTTTGATGAGTCAAACTATTAAAAAGGCAACATGGAGAAAGCCACTCTTTAGTTATCTATACTTCCAGAATTATGTCACTTCAAGGTAACCTAAGATTTGCATTTTTTGTTGCAAAGTGATGCCTGCATGACAGTGGGCTTTTCAGGTGTTCCGCCAATGTAAAACAATTTTGATTTCACTCTTCTAGAACATTCATTAGCACTAATGACTAATGAAAAAAGAGCGAGAGGACTTGACGATCATGTTTTTAGTTTGTTTTGTAAACAACACACTTCTTACTTGCATCGTTTGTTTGCTAGGCAGCACCTTGTAAGTGGGTGCCCATCTTAAATGTCAATTGCTATTTCGCCACCTCAGTGCAGGTGCATTTGACTTGATTAGTGCTTTTGAACATTCAGAATAATCTCAACATTTCAAATGATGCCATTGTTGAAAAATTGTAATTGGAAGCCTAACTTAAATTCACATTTCTGTCAAATTTTCTTTCTGCATGAGTATTGAAGTTTATCGCAATGCGTCTATGACATGATGGGAAATCCCTATGTTAGATGGTTCTCACATTTGTTAACTGGGAAATGTATTTATGGGTCCCCTTCCTGAAGGGGACACATATTGTTTTCACTCTGTTTATTTTTTTTTCGTTTTTCTTCCCTGGAGCTTGTCCATGCACTTTTGGCATGAAATGTTTGATGGATTTAGATGAAACGTTCACAGCTGATAGATATGGTCAAGGCGGTGTGTCATCCTTTTCAATTGACTCCATAGCCCCCAATGGTTACCCCGCTAGNGTCCCAAAAAGGGTGATATATTTCCCTGCACTATGTCTATGCGCTTTGGCATGAAATGTTTGGCGGATTTGGATGAAACTTTAACAGCTGGTAGATATGGTCATGGAGTTGTGTCATCAGTTTTGTTTGACCTCGTGTCCCCAATGGTTACCCTACTAGCCCCCTAATTGGGTCAAATTGTTAAACAATCTCCGAATTGGATGAAATTTGGACAGTTTGTTGAACATGTCATTGGGGTGCAATAATTATTGTGTTTTACCCCATAACCCCAGCAGTTACCCCACTAGCCCCCTAAAATGGGTGAAACTGTTAAACAATCTCTGAATTGGATGAAATTGGGGGGGGGGGGGGGGGGGGGGGGGGGGGTGCAATAATTGATGTGTTTTACCCCATATCCCCAGCAGTTGGGGGGGGGGGGGGGGGGGGGGGGGGGGGGGGGGGGGGGGGGGGGGGGGGGGGGGGGGGGGGGGGGGGGGGGGGGGGGGGGGGGGGGGGGGGGGGGGGGGGGGGGGGGGGGGGGGGGGGGGGGGGGGGGGGGGGGGGGGGGGGGGGGGGGGGGGGGGGGGGGGGGGGGGGGGGGGGGGGGGGGGGGGGGGGGGGGGGGGGGGGGGGGGGGGGGGGGGGGGGGGGGGGGGGGGGGGGGGGGGGGGGGGGGGGGGGGGGGGGGGGGGGGGGGGGGGGGGGGGGGGGGGGGGGGGGGGGGGGGGGGGGGGGGGGGGGGGGGGGGGGGGGGGGGGNTAGTTTGTCATCAAATACATGGTGAAAAATATCAAAATCTGCCAAATGTGTTGACTTAATGGATTGTTTTTGGATGTTTAGGGGATGGATAAAGGAGGTCGTTATGCTTCAAAAGATCAGAAACTAATTTTGGAACATGAAACTGCAAACAAATTGAAGCAAATAGAAGGTTTGCAAGTGTGTCATGACCCGAGTGAGCCAATGATGAGTGCAAGCGTTTCTGAGGAAATTAAAACAAAGCTGCCCATCTCCAGTCCCAGTCCCATGTCCCATTCCTTTAAAAGCAAATTACAAAATATAGTGCTGGATGATATCTCTTCAATGGGTGCTAATGGCTCACATACTGCTTCATTTGATTCCCTTTCCTTTTCTGATGAACCTCGATCACAAGATCATCACATTACACCTCAAATAACTCACCACTCAACACTTCAAAAGGACCCTGATGAGGTAGGTGTGATGACTTGGTTTTTAAAAAAATGTGGCTTTATCAAACTTTGAAAAGATAAATTACATGATTTGAAAGGACACACATTGTTTTTTTTTCCTGTTTTTTCTCGAAGCTAGTTTGTTTCTTCCCTTTTGCTAAGAAAATGTTGTTTAAACTTCTTCAAATGTACATGTGTAGTTGTGCACTGTAACTTCTGATCCCAGTTGACCTATTATTATTATGGACANTTTACCCCATAGCCCCAGCAGTTACCACACTAGCCCCCCAAAATGGGTCAAATTGTCAAACAATCTCCGAATTGGATGAAATTTGGACAGTTTGTAGAACATGTCAATGTTGTATAATAATTAATGTGTTTTACTCCATAGCCCCAGCAATTACCCTACTAGCCACCTAAAATTGGTCAAATTGTTAAACATTCTCTGAATTGGATGAAATTTGGACAGTTTGTATAACATGTCATTGTGGTGTGTTTTACCCTAAAGCCTTGGCAGTTGCCCCACTAGCCCCCTAAATTGGGTCGAAGTGTACAATATATATATTCTACAACTTTCCATGTGTGGGGACCCATGCGTTTCTGCCTGCAGAAACAATCATGTTATAAAAAGCCTAAGTAACTATCGGACCCAATGTGAAATGATATGGTGAATACATATGCATTTTTAAATGGAGTAATAGTGTGTATGGAATGGCAATATGGTGAACGCCACCCTTCTAGTTTTTTATGGTTTCTTTGTTTGATATGGATAAAACTTTGCAGGTGGTAGACTAGGTTGGAGAGTAAGTTTTTCCAGCTCTGAGCCTGATAGCCACCTAAAGTAGGTTATATTGTTTAACATTGTCAAAATTAGAAAAAAAGGAAACTTTGTAGAAAATGTTATGTGTTATATCGATTTGTTTGTTTTAATCCTGAGGTGCATTGATTTCTGTGTTTATTCCTATAACTCCTGCAGTTGACCGACTGCCCCCCTTAAGTGTGTAGATTGGACCATAGTTGATTGTAATCACTGAACCATTTAATAAATTATAAAATTACATGAAATCAATAAAAATATCTGCTACTGTTCTTTCCATACATTTATTGTATCTTACAATTTACACATACAATTTTAAATTGGTTAATAGCTTTGTGGAGCGGCAAAAGTGACCAGCCACCATTACCATCTCAGATAGCTATAATTATTTTCAGGAAAGAGTATTTCCTCATATCCCATTTCACTGAAGCCAACGCTGGCCCGTTCTGCTGCAAAGAGGCGTGAAAAAAATGCAAGCCTATCAGAATTCGATCAACATACAAACATAGTTAGTATAGTACCTGATTAATTTTTCTTTACTGATAAACTGTATGTATTAAAGAATACATTTTGTGACAATCATTGTTAACCCCATAAAACCATGTGTGTTGAATTTGTCAAGTTCTGTCATGCTTCAATTTTTTTAGTGATTACCCAAAACTTGTCTCTTCTTGCTAACTACTATAAATACATTTATTTTTGGTGTTTCTTTTCATGCATATTTCTCACCTGGGGATTTCACAATCTGGTTTTTGATTTTAAAAACTTTATTTGCAAAATAACATTAAACACAAATATGGGGCATCTTTTGAAACAACAACTTTTGTGAAAAGCTTCCACGTTAAAATTATTTAAGATGTCACAAATATGTGTGAAGTTACAAACCAGTTTCGATGCAGTTACTGTTAATGTTATGACTTAATTTCATACAAATTTCTTTCACAAATTGATAGTTATGGGTCCCCTTCCATGAAGGGGACACATATTGTTTTTACTCTGTTTTTTTTTTTTTTTCTTTCTTTCTTTCTTTCTTTTTTTCTTTTTTTCTTTTTTTCTTTTTTTNAAGCTAGTTTGTTTCTTCCCTTTTGCTAAGAAAATGTTGTTTAAACTTCTTCAAATGTACATGTGTAGTTGTGCACTGTAACTTCTGATCCCAGTTGACCTATTATAATTATGGACACATATTTTTTAATTTTTTGTGCTTTTTTCTCTCCCTGCAGCGTGTCCATGTACTTGGGTATAAATTTTTATGACGGACAGAGGTGGTAGATATGGTCATGGTGGTGTGTCATCTGTTTCGATTATACCCACTACCCAGCTAGCCCTAAATGGGCCATTGGATGAAATTCAAACAGTTTGTTAAACATGCCATAGCAACTTCGCTGTTAGACCCCTAAAATGGGTCAGAGACCTGCTAAAAAGACCTCCTAGGCCTATAAGATTTGTAGATTGCGCCACAGTGGTGTTTGATTCCATTTCTAAAATTATTTTTATAATCACTAACTCAACGGATTAACTAAATTAAAATAAAACCTATTCAAGGTATCTGCTGCAATTTTGACATAAAAATAGACTGATGCATAATTTCTGGAAATTTCAATGAATTTAGTCCAAAACATGTGTTTAAAGCTGACTATTCTGTCCCAAACACAAGATGCTGTGGTTCGTAACAAATAATTGACAGGTTTACGACTGTGGCGATGTACTGCACAGGAGTTACCATAAGACTTTCTGCATAAATAGACACATGTTAAGAGCTGGTAGACAGTCACTGACTAAAATAAACTGTAATTGCGTAGCAGTAACTTTTGCTATGGGTCCCTTTCTTGATGGAGAACATATTGTTATCACTATGTTTTTTTGGGCTTGCAGCTTGTCCATGCACTTTTGGCACGAAATGTTTGATGGATTTGGATGAAACTTTTCACAGCTGGTAGATATGGTGAAGGTGGTGTGCCACCAGTTTAGTTTAACTCCATAGGCCCAGTGGTTACTTAAAACAATGAGGCAGCAATTACTATCAAACCCAGGTTTGTCTGTGGTTGATGAAGCATTACCAACAACTGCTGCCAGAAACAGTTTTTACAAAGATAGCATAAACACCCTACAATTATTCTACAACTGTGCCTGCAGAAATATTCATGTTATAAAACCTTAAGTAACTATGGGACCCAATGTGAAATTACATGGTAAATATATATGTATACACTGAGTGTACCTGATGATTAAATACTAAAAAGTTTTATTTTTCTTGCAGTTTTTTACACAAATATCATCAATCAGGCGCAGTGCTCAAAATAAACGACAGCAACTGAAAAGTCAACCTTCAAACATTTCAACAAGATTGTCAGAACCTAGTGAAAGTGGAAAAAGGTATATGTCGTATTGGGTTTCTATTGTTTCTTCCAATAAAATGCCGATTTTTGAAAAGCTTTACACAAAAAAAATGTTTAGGATATTTATATTTTGATAAAAAAATATTTAATTAAATTATTTTATATAATGCCAGGTTAAAATATATAGAAATGGCATTAGTACAACACCAAAGTGGGGTCTGAAATATCTGTTAAAAATAGCTCATGCTCAAGCAAAGACCATTATTATCGGTCCCTTTCTGCAGGTGACAAATTGTTTTCTCATTGTTTGTTTACCTACTTTTGGGATGTAATGATTATTGGGAGTAAATCATGCCACAATGTGTATGTGATGAAAAGGGAAATATCCCTGTTGAACAGTTTTCACATTTTTCAATTGAGGACTTTGGGCATGCAATGTTTTGTTGGATATTAGAAAAACGTTTTTTGGGTCTTAGTTGGGTCTTGGGTATGAGTTTTACCCTTTGGTCAAACCCTGATAGTGACCCAAAATGCAAATTAATAAACCAAAACTTTCCAAACTGGGGTCGCAACCCTGCAGTGGGTTTAAGGGTTGTGTGTACACTATTTTTGAAATGTTGGTTTTTGTGTGCTACATTTTCAGTAAAATATATAAAATGTATTCAATCAAGTAAAAAGGGGTCAGTTTTAGAACCAGCCATTGTGGTCTACCCATTTTCTTGTTGGACCAAATAGACCCAGCAGTTAACCTGCTAGACCCCTAATATTGGTCAAATTATAAAACAATGTTAAAGCTATATGGAATTTAGATCTAGTAGTGTCTAAATTCGTTTTCTAAGTTAAAATTAGCATCCATTAAAAAAATGATTTTAAATTTATTAAACGTATCTGCTTCCGTTTTACATGTATCCTGACAAATGTATAATCTACAACTTGGCTATTCTTGTCGTGCCTTTGTGTTGTTATTATTTATTGTCATTTTGATCAGGCGTCTAAGTGTTAGCTGAAAAGGAAACAAACTTTGCTCTATAGGCACTGTTGCTTCTGTGAATGCCACTTGCATTTACTTTGTGCAGACAATTTGAGCATGCTCGTTTACATGCTGTTTTGCTTGCAATATTATCAGTTCCAATTATCCAATATATACAGAAAATTTGGATTCGAATCTGCCCTGGTTAGAATCCTTATAATTTAATATTCTACTATGAACATCCCTAGCATCAGCATTTGTTTTAATCCAGCGGCTGATAAAAAAATCACTGAAGAAGGCTAAGTGTTGAGACAATTATTTTATTTTTGTTTTCATGTTTATACATATGAATATTAAAAACGAAATATGCAACAAAGCAACAATTATGGCTTGTGGTGACTATATTGCCATAAAAATGTGTAATGCATTTCACATGCAACACCACATATTTCACCACCAACAGTTTTTTTTAATAACTAGGGAATTTCTCCAAACCGAAGGTATTAATGTAATCAATCACTGTGTTTGGTGAATAGCCGAAGCTGAAATATTGGACCACCTTTTTTGAGATTTCTGGATATGCTTCTGTGTGTATAAATATATTTGTGGCCGTTGCATTAGTAGATATCATTGTTAGCAACAGTACTATGCTTATATTGGGGTATCCTGGAATAACCTTTTGCTTCTCAAAACAATACCGATGCAAATTTAAAATTTATGTAAAATTTTAAGCTATTCCATTGTTCAATCTGAAGTTGATTTACAAAGTGACATCAATTCTGAAAAACCTGCTACTGTATATTCATCATTCAAGTATAATCCAAACATGGGTGTCACATTTGACAAGAAAAAGGTAATTATATTCCTAACAGCGTCTTGTGTGTTTGTTACAATATAATTTTTTATGAGTCCCCCTCCATGAAGGGGACACATATTGTTTTTACTTTGTTTTTTTTTCTTTATTTCTTCTATTTCTTTAGCACGAGTTTGGTCAAAAGGAGTTTTCAAATTTTCCTCAAATTTTCACACATGATAGATGTGTATCTGAAGTTGTGCACTGTCAACTTTTGACACCAATTCACCCACAGGCCCCCAAAGTGTAAAATTTTTGAAACGGCAATATTTAACAAAGTCAGTTACCTAGAAGTTTTCTATTTTAATGGTTGAAGCAATGTAACTATAAAGTGTTTTATGACTTTAAGTCTTCATTGGTTGTCGCCGATTAAAATTAGGTGGTGATGACCTTAATATTTTTGCTGTTTTGCAATGTAGAAGACACTGCGGCAGAGCAATTTATTTATTCGTTTGTACACACAACACCTTCCAACATGTATAAAAAGATTATCATTTTGAGCGCAGTGTTATTGTTGAATTTACAGCGCGTTGCTGAAGTATGCAGTTACTACGGCTCAGCCAAAGGTTACTGCACGTCAAACTATTGGTTAGTGTGACTGTGGGGTCTAATTTATGGTTTTGACATTGAGATTGAAATTGACATGATGTAAGAAATGATTTAGGTTAATTATAAATGGAAATCTTTACTTTTTGTTTAAATTTGTAAAACTGATTTTTAAACCAATCACACCCTAAAAACACCACTACTTTTCAGAATTTGCATGTGTGTGGGGACCCATATGTTTATGCTAGCAGAGACAATCATGTTATAATATGGCAAGGGAATTTGGGACCCAATGTAATGTGGGTATTGAAAATATATTCAATGTTATTAAGAAAATGGTAAAGGTGGAGAACATCATTTTGAGTTGGTAGTGTATGTGAAATGAAAATATGAAAAACTCCACCTCTCTAATTCCAATTAGGACACAAAATTGTGCAGGTAAGTTTGTTTAAATTGGACAGAGAAATGAAAGTCAGTGATCAACTCTAACTGTTTTAGTAGCTTGACCACTTTGCATCTGTTTTTATTTCAAATGGAGCTGATAAAGAAAGTTACGTTTTGTGAAAGGTTTTTTTTTCTAGTAAGACACTTTCAACATAATAGAAACTTTACCATTTGTGACCAGAATCAATGTGTATACTTCTTTGTTTTGTTTTTTTCTCAAAACATGCAGAAAGTTTAATAGGGAAAACCAATTTGTGTACCATTGTGATTAAAAATGGGTCCCTTTTTGTGTGTATTATGGTCTCCTCTGAAGGGGGCAAATTTCGATATTACTCTCTTTTTTTCTTTTTCTTCCCTGCAGGTTTGTCCATGCACTTTTGGTGTTAAGTGTATCTAATTTATATGACAGTTTTACAGGTGGTAGATGTGGTAATGGAGGTGCGCATCTGTTTCATTTGATGCAATAGTCCAAGTGATTGGCCTGACAGCGCCTCAAAAATAAAACATTATCCGATGTTTGCATGCAATACAAATGACAATAGAAATTGATAATTGTAGATTGAGACATTGTGGTTGGATGCCTAAATCATTTAACACAGAAACCAGTCCTCTTACACTGCTAGACTCCTAAAATAGCTCTAATTGAAAAAACCATGTCTGAATTGAATCAAATTTTGACAGTTTTTACAAGTTCACTGCCAACCACAAGTTATCTTGTAATTAGCAATCTAGTTAGTTTTACCAGCTATGAGAAAACTCACAGTAGATCTACTTATTCGCAACATGCTTAAAATAAGCCAGCGTCAGGAACTAATGTCGTGAGTAACACAGACATCCCTTTTTTGCACTATCTACTATTTATCTTCGAGTTAACTTGAATCATGGCACATGCCAGGAAATATCTGTAGTAAAACATCTATATATCAGGCATAAGAAAACACCTTTATCATTTAATAACATTTTTTATTAGACTCTTTCTTTTTGGTAAACAGAATAAAATACAGTGACCCAAGCAACAATTGTCCACCCCAAACACTAGTTGATAAAGTTATAGTTATTACTTTACATGGCCTTCACAATGCATTGCAGTGGGATTGGCAGTAGCAGTGGAAAAGTTTGTAAAATTGCACTGGAGAGTGTTACTTTTCCTCAAACTCTTTATTCCAACCTTTTTTCATTAGTACGAGACAATTCCTAGCTGGCATATTAACTGAAAATTCTTTTGTAAGAGCCAGCTATGATCAAACTGTATCAGTTTTTTTAGTACAATTACATTTATTATGCATCAATGTGCTACCACACAAAACATTTCAGCTTTCTGACATAGGAAAATCAACAAAATCTTTTCAGCAAATAGAAGCAGTGAACGTGTTAAAACATGCCACTGTGGTGCATTGATTGCTGTTATTAATCTTATACCCCTGCAGTGACCCTGCTAGCCCTCCAAAATGGGTCCAATTATCAAACAATGTTCAAATTACAGTTAGTAGAGCATGCCATTTTGATGTGGTTATTGCTGTGTTTAACCTTATACCCCCTCAAGTGAATCAAATTATAAAAAGTAATTAAATTTTTTGAGCAAATTGGGTAGTTGTTATGTATAGCCAAAGTAGTTGACTTGCTAACTTGCTTTTAGTTTCGGGAAGGCCTATTTATATATTCCTTGTTTAAAAGGGTAATAGCGCATATGGATTGTCAATGTATAGTAAGCCACCCTTCTAGTTATTTTTTATTTTATGTAGATGACAATAAAAGGCACCACACCCTCTTGTTTTTTGTGGAAGGGGACACATATTGTTTTTACCCTGTTTTTTTTCTTTTTTTTTTCTTTTTTCTGTCAAACGTGAGTTTGTTCCCACATGTTTCGCTGATTAAAATTAGGCGGTGATGACCTCAATATGTTTGCTTTTTTGCGACGTAGAAGGCAGTACGGCGCAGCAATTAATTTGTTCGTACCTGCAACAACCCCCAACTTGTATAAAGAGATTATCATTTTTATGACAGACGAATCCCAGCTGTTGAGATACTAAACCACTATTTTACGTGATTGCGTAGTCTGAACCGAGATGCGTTTGCTTAATAACACTGTGAAAGATAATACGTTACAATAACTTTGCTCTCATTTACAGTTCCCCCCCCCCCCACAGTAGCATGTAAGCTTATATTTGGTTGGTCAAAAAGTGTAATGTTATTGTTGGAATTACAGATCGTTGGTGAAACTACATTGGAAAGGGTAATTTAGAGTTTAAAAGATCGCTGCAGGTCAAACTATTGGTTAGTGTGACTGTGGGGTTTAATTCATGCTTTTGACATTGAGATTGAAATTGACATGATGTAAGAAATGCTTTAGTTAAATTAAAAATGAAAATTTTTAATTTTTGTTTAATTCTAACTGTTTTGAAGGTTGGGACAAACGTTGCAGTAATCGGTGTTAGCGTAAAGATGAACCACACCAATGGGTATCCAAGTGATGCAGTATCAGGAAGTTGGCATTCATCCCCGATTGAGGGAATCCATCCCACAAGCAGCAGATCATCTGTTTTTAGTCCAACAGAAAAAAGTTTACAAAAAAACAAGAGTAAGCAAATTATGTTGTTTGTTGTAATTACGAATTGGAAGTCATGTTGTTTTTACTCAGTTTTAATATTCTTTATTTAACTCTTTCCACCCCGAGCGTCTATATATAGACGATTTCGCGACTACCGTAGAATCCGAGCGTCTATATATAGATGTTAAATGAGATCGTTATTGCGTCGTGATAAAAAGCCGTGGGTGCGTAAAAATGCATTCAGTGCATTGTATTTGGATGGAATAACTGTTCCCAGCTGGTAGATATGGTCAGGGCAGTGTGTCATGAGTTTAGTTCCCCCCCCTAGCCCCAGTGGTTACCCCACTAGCCCCCAAAACGTAAAACGTTTTTGACATGTATGCGCACCACAAACATTAGTTTAGTATGGACTATATAGACAATTTGGTAGTAACAGGGATCTGCCTTACTTTGTCAGACAATTAACATGGCAGTTGTCTGATTTTGCGGAAACCAGTAGCATGAGGCATGAACTTTGGCCGTTGTGAGGTCACTATGTATCTAGTGAAAGGGAAATCCCCATGTTGAACAGTTTTCAAACCTGAAATGGTGAAATATTCCCTGCACATTGTTTATGCACCTTTGGGGTGAAATGTTTAGTGGATTTGGATGAAACTTTCACAGCTGGAAGATATGGTCAAGGCGGTGTGTCATTAGTTTCGGTTATCCCCACAGACCCAGAGGTTACCCCGCTAGCCCCCTAAAATGGGTCAAATTATTAAACGAAGTCCAAATTTGTTGAAATTTACACAGTTTGCAGAACATGCCTTTGTGATACATCGATTTCATTTTTTGACACCATAGCCCCAGTGGTTACCCCGCTAACCCCCTAAAACGGGTCAAATTATTGAACAATGTCTGAATTGGATGAAATTTACACAGTTTGTAGAACATGCCATTGTGGTGCATCGAATTTATTTTTTGACACTATTGCCCCAGTGGTTACCTCGCTAGCCCCCTAAAATGGGGCAAACTATTAAACAATCTTCGAATAGAATGAAATTTACACAGTTTGTAGAACATGTCATTGTGGTGCATCAATTTCTTTGTTTGACCCCATAACCCCATCAGTTACCCTGCTAGCCCCTAAAATGGGTCAAATTATTAAACAATGTCCGAATTGGATGAAATTTACACAGTTTCAAGAACATGCCATTGCAGTGCTCTAATTGCTTTGTTTATACCTATAGCCTGGACATGTATTTCGAAAAACGCACAATGTAGAACTTTGCCTGTGTGGGGACCCATGCGATTCTGCCAGCAGAAACAATCATGTCATAAATAGCACTGGTAACTATAAGACCCAAAGTAAAATAATCTTGGGAATATATCCTCTTTTAATATCGGGTAATAGTGTATGTAGAATGTCTATGTATGGTAAGCCACCCTTCTAGTTTTAAAAATAACTTAACTACAGATGATAAAAAGTACTGTTTTGTTAGACTGCTACAATAAAACGACTGTCAATAGACACAAGGTGAAATTTTTCCCTAGTCTGACATTACATGAGTGTTTTAGTCACCAAAAATCTAACCAATATACCTTATAGTTAGGCCGTGAGTATTTCATTTGCAACCAAACCCCAAAACAAGCAATTTACCACAGTTTGCAAAAAGTTTGAAAAGTTCTTGCCAGTACACAGCAAATAAACACCCTTCAGCTGCTCACAGACAGCTGAAACTAGCCTAGATGCTAGACGGGGATTCCCCTTTCGTTTGCGATGCTGGTATCCGCTCGAAATTTAATATTTTTGAAATGGGAGGTGGTGAAAAATTGTGCTTTTCACCTAAAAATTCCAGATTTTAGAGCCAGTTTTTACGAAAATGCTCCGGGGTGGAAAGAGTTAGTATGGATCCCCTTTCTGAAGGGGACACATATTGTTTTTTACTGTTTGTTTGTTTTTTCTTCTTTTTTTTCTTTTTCTACGCTTGAGCTTGCCCATGCCTTTTTAAAATGTTTGGTGGATTGGATGAAACTTTTGCAGCCAATAGATGTGATGGTATGGTGATGCTATATGCTTAGTTTGATTTGATTAGGCCACAGTTTGTTATAATCACCAGTTCTTTCATTAAAATAAATAAATTGTAGAAAATTAACTAAAAATATCTGCTACTGTTCTGGACATATATTCACAGTACCCTACAATTAATCTCTTGCATGTGTGAGGACCAATGGGTTTCCTGTAAAAACAATCATGTCATAAAAAAGCTAAGGTTAACTGTGGGACCCAAAGTTAAAACTATATCCTTACTGAGTATACCCTTTTTCAAATTGGGTGATTGGGTTTATTTGGAATGGCAATGTGGTAAAATAAACCCTTCTAATTTTAATATTACGGTGCATTACCAGTGATTTAAAATGCAAAACCTGAGATTTGCAAGCTCCCACACTGGTCAATAATACTGGTAAATTTTTGGCTTTCAGCACCTATTTCAACATCACCATCTGCATCTGCGCCTGCTGAAGACAACTCGTTTAATATTCAAGGACGAAGTAAGTTTGTAAAATCACCATTTACACTATTGTTAATTTGCCTGTTTAATCACAACACATGTTGAAAATCAAATCTAGCAACAAAGTTGGTTTACTGAAGACCTTTGTGTCTGTAAACACCAAAATGTTTTTAAAGGTATGTTTACTTCACCATCATCATCATCAAATGACTTGATTTTACCTACAAAGGACAGTGTTGTTCACCAAGATAGCAGTCTAGGTGCAGAAAATGATTCAAGAATAGGTACAACTAAAAATATCTTGACACAAATATACTTCTGATGCTTATGTTTTTACTGGTTGTACATGTAGTGCTTCTTATTGGTTATTTCAAATTTGAGCCTGATCGGCCAAGTAATTACTCTTATAGCCCTAAACGCAAAATGACACAATGTGAAGCGAGTGGTTGATGGTGGCTTTACGAACCAGTGGTTGGTATCCAACTGCTTCTTCACACATATGGGGCTGCCAGGCGTTCTGCTGACTAAAATTAAGCTGTAATTGGGCAGTGGTAATTGTGATGTAGAAGACAATGCGTTACAGCAAATTTATTGAATCATTTTTATTATTAGTCCTGTACTTTGCTGCCATATGGTCAGTGTAGATCATTACTATATAGTTGTTTGTTTCATAAACGTAAAAATGGACATAGCCTGGTGACTGATATTACACCACTGCTTTCTGTACAAAACAGACTTTCTCTTGGAATACAGTAGCATGTAAGCTTATATTTGCTCTTTCAAAGGCTGAACTGCCAAAGGTTACCACTGGTCACTGTATTTGTTAGTGTGGCTATGGGGTTTAAAGCATGCTTTTGATGTAAAGTTTGTAATTAGCATGGTGTTAAATATGATTTGGTTGGATTCTAAATGGGATTGTTACTTTTTGTTTCTATTTTATGTTCAGAATCCCAAACTAACCATGCTTTATAAACAACACTAGCAATACCAATTGCATGTCTGTGGGTGTGGAAAATATAATTTAAGAAGTCGTAGAGTAAGTGCAATGGTGATGTGGAGAACGCCACCTCTGTAGGTTAATGTTTTTCTTTCGTGCTTCACTTGAAGATTATATAATAGAAGAAAATTGTTTGTGTTCTCTTTTTATCTAGTTTAACAAATTTAGTGACCAAATTTTAAGAAGGTCAACAAGATTTTTCATTTATTTGAAAAGATATTTTAGGTATTGCACAAACAATTCCTTACAAATTGTCAAATTATTAAACAGTGTCTGATTTGAATGAAAGTTAAACAGTTTGTAGAACGTGCTATTGTGATGTATTGATTTGTTTCTATGAACCCGTAGCCACCAGCACCCTCTAAAATGGGTCAAATTATTAAACAATGTCAGAATAAAAGAACATTTAAAAATTTAGGCAGTCTACAGAACATGCAACTGCAATGTAGAAATGTATTTGTTTGCCCCAATAGCCCCAGCAGTTACCTTGCTTGCCCTCTTTAATGGCTACAATTACTAAACAGTTTCAAATTTTATAAAATTGGGGCAGTTTGTAGAACATGGCATTGTGGTGTATTGACTTGCTTCTGTAGAGTTTCTGCCTGCAGGAACAATCATGCCATAAAAAGTTCATTTAAATATGGGAACCAATGTAAAATAATGTAGTGAATGTATTTCACTTTTCAATTGAGTTGTAGTGTATGTGAAATGGTAAAAATAATGTTTGGAACTTCTTATGTTAAAATGTTTTTGTTAATTTTTTTTAGGTTGTGTGATTGGGCAAGCTGTATCTCCCAAAGGAATATCTGCACATACACAAAAGAAGACACAAAAAAGCTCATCAGGTTTTGCCTCTGTCTAGCTTGTTTTCTTTTTTACAAATTTATGTCAATTTGTTAAGGTGCAAACAGAGGATTTTCTCAGAGTTCCATTGAACCTGACCTCTCTGACAGCAGGTGTGTGGTTGTTACACAGAGTGTTAAACTTTATTCAGCAATGATGAAAAGTAGTGGTTGGTTTTTATTGGTTCTGGTGTTGCAGTTTTAACCATGTGTATTGGATTTAAATGACAAAACTGTCAAATATGCCAGAAAGGTGCAAATAGTTAAGCCATTGTTGTTTATTATGTAAATTTTTAAATCTTTTGAATTGATTTAACAAATCTGCTTAATGACCTAAAAAGTTGTTCCCACCCACAAATTTGCTGTTGAATAGATTTAACAAAATAACGAAATTTGTAGTTTGACTTAGCTTTGTCTACTTGCAAATCATCTAAAACTATATTATAATACAAAGTTTTACTTTTTCAAAAAAATTGTGACAAAAATTATATTTAGATGGAATTCTGAAAGTCAATTGAAGACCACTTCATCAAGCATAATATCTAATGAAAAGCAAAATACACAAGAAAAAATTGGTAATTGTTTCTATCTAATTTTACATGTTGGATATTCAAAGTGGAATAGCTGGCTATTCTAGAATAGTTGTTTTGAATCCAGAATATCAAATCCAAATCTAAAATCAATTTTGGTAGAATGACACACATACTGGCAAGCAACAAAATAACATTAAATGACTGTTTATTTAACTTCGAAAAGTACCCCACGCCTTTTATTACATTAATATAGCTGAGGGTAACTTTGTCACTTTAAATGTCTAAACAATTACAGATGAGCGGTTGTTACTCTTCTGTGCCAAGGTAGTAAATTTGTTTATTGGTAAAAGGCCTAAGTCAGTAAGGCAACTACTACTTTCTGTCCTAATGCCGTCACAAATGCACAATTCAAACAAGTTGCATGTTCAACTATGTATCTCTACTTTTGTTAATGTTGCAGAAAGTTCAGTGGTGTGGCATGACTGCCGTTAATTGTTTTACCCCTGTCACATTGAACATGTGACTGAGTATAGCTAAAAGGGAAAACAAACAGAGTTGTTCAGTTTTTTGTTTTAGTGATTTTATTTTTGTATTCATTACTTCATTGTGCTCCTCCAGCAGCACGAAAATAAACTTACTGTTATAACGAAATTCAAGTTACTTTTCAGGTTCCAATACAAAATTTAAACAAATTACTGTTTTCAATACTTTTCCATCAACTGTTGTGACATATTAATTGTAATTACAATGTGTAGTGGCATTTAATCAAAGATAACATGTGAAGTCCATTTACCATTGCAATTTTTTTTTACGATTTAATTTACCCACTTTACCTTGGGTTCTCAAACTCCAAATCTTTCAGTGTCAACTAAAAATTTTTTAAGTAACTCGAGGGCGCCATATGATAACTTGTGTTGGCCATGAACTTGCAATTATGAGCTCTACAAGTTGTCATGGGTGAATTTTGCAGTCAATTAAACTTTTTTTAATGCAGACATTATTGTACAAAAGGGCTATATAGTAAAAGATTTTGACATATTGTTGCATCAGTTATGGACCTGACCAAGACTACTATGTTACTAGAACTACCACAACGACACTTTTTAAGTGCTGATATTTTTTCGATTTAAACATGGAATATATGTTACATAGTGGTATCATAATCCAATTATATTCTTGGGTATCCAGAGCACAGTGGATGGGAATTGACAATATCAGGAACCCATCCTATCTGGTTACTGTTTTTATTTGCAGGATTTGCAAAATTACCTCTGGAAAAACCAGAAGTCAGTTTGGGGGATGCTGTAAAGTTAATGGACACATCTAATCCTGATGACTGGGAAAGGGTAACAAATGGAATATTTCTCATATCAAGGCTAGCTTTATTCCATCCAGAAATACTTGGAAACCGCATTCATGAAGTTGCAATCCTTCTTTCAAAAAGTGTAAGTAGCTAAAGTTGTTTATATATTTCAAACAATAGGCGTCTATGGTAACAAGCATGGCATAATCCAACGGTTGGAAAACCGCGGCTCTCAAGCTGCATGAGGCTCCCGGCATGTTTTTTGTGGCTCTTCTAGCTGAATAATAATATCCCAAATTGGTAGGTATTTGTTACCTTATATTTGAACTTTGTTTCATGTATCAATGTGATGCCCACCGCGATGTAACATTGCAGTGTGACAACTATAAAAACTTAAAATATCAGACAAAAACCTAATATTTATAAATATTGTTTTTGCATTGTTCCAATAACTGTTGTTTATTGTATCTGCATTGACACTAACACTACTGTACAAAATGATTTGTGATTTTGCCCACCCCTGGCATAATCTGATGGCCAGCAAATTGTTTTGTTGTTTTTTATATCATTCTAATCAGACAAAGTTTAACCCACCAATAGATCATAAAATGATTTTTGGTCCACAAAAGTTTGTATACACTACATGCAAACGCAATTTTCCAAATGCAGTTAATTTGTCTGTTGGTGTTAAAAAGGGGTTAAAACAGCCAGAGCTTCTGTCATGGAAAATATTTAATAGGTTGAACTTAACTGCCACTTGGACAACAAATAAATACTGAAACAAATAAATAAATGCTAATTTCCATGGGATCGAATGCTATTGTTCAAAAATTAATGTAACTGATTTTAAGTTTTGGGTTACATATCTTATTTTACTTACTGGCTAAGTGCAGTAATGTAGACATAAACACTATGTGAATAAACTTGTAACAAGTTATATTTTAAATATATGCAAGCTTCCCTGATATATTTTACAATAAAACTATTTCATGTTTTTATGAAATGTTTGTAAATGATATCATGTTCTTTATTTGTTAAGGTACATAATCTAAGATCACAAGTGTCCCGTTCAAGTGTTATTGCATTATCTGAGATTTTTAGCAACCTGAAAAGATCCAATTTAGATGTAGTGACTGAGGTAAGTTAATGCTGTTCTACAAAACAGCCAGTGCTTCTTTGTTATCAAATTTTTTAATTTTACTAATCCTGAAGGTGACACTTATTATTATGGGTCCCCTTCCATGAAGGGGACACATATTGTTTTTCTCTGTTTTTTTCTTTATTTCCTTATATCTGTCTTGTTCTCACGCGAGTTTGTTCTCTCGTTTGGTCAACAAAGAGTTGTTCAAACTTCTTCAAATTTTCACACATGATAGATGGGTATGTAAAATTGTGCACTGACAACTTTTTACCCCAGTTTACCCATCGGTACACCCATAGGGCCCAAAATGTGAAATTTTTGGCAATATTAGCAAAGTAAGTCACCTAGAAGTTTCCTATTTTAATAGTTGATGCAATGCAAAGTATTTTTAATGATTTTTAGGCTTTAATTTGGATTCAACCATTTTTACCTTTGCTTCAGACATAGTAATCCAAATGTATTACCATTTAAAATGTAAGTATATGGGGTGCTCTTCATTGGTTGTTTAAAATTTTAGGCTGATCGGCCTAGTATTTACCCTTACAGCTGTAAATATGTGTTTTAACACTTACTGTTTTGCCCCAAATGCAAAACGACCTGACATGAGGGAGTGATTGGGTTTACGACACAAGCGACGCAACGCTTAGCTGTTGGGAACAGACTGCTGTTTAAACATAAACAGGCATTCGTTCGGTGCTGCAAGGCAGGCGTTTCGCTAATCAAAATTAAGCGGTGATGACCTTAATATGTTTGCTGTTTTGTGATGTAAAAGACAGTGCAGCACAGCAATTTATTTATTCGTTTGTACACACAACACCTGCCAATATGTATAAAGAGATTATCATTTTTCACCACTACTTTACGTGATTGTGTAGTGTTAACCGACATACTTTTGCTAAACAACCCTCTACAGCTGCACTCTCTTGTACAGTAGCATGTAAGCTTATATTTGGTTGGTCAAAAAGCACAATGTTATTATTGGATTTACAGTGCATTGCTGAAACCACATTGGAAAGGGTTGGTCAAACTATTGGTTAGTGTGACTGTGGGGTTTAATTCAAGCTTTTGACATTGAGTTGAAATGACATGATGTAGG
>QXVZ01007112.1:59860-79908 GCA_008931825.1 Phallusia fumigata
TTAATTTGTGGACCTCTAGTGGTGTGTGTCCACTTTTTTCTCTGGAAATGTTTTGATCACAAACTGTTTAATTTATTCAACCAAAGCGTAAATAGTTATTCAAAAATATATGTTCTATACATATCAGTGTTGTGAATCCATGACTCAAGTCTGTTAAAATCATTGTTTCCATAAGACTCAACTTGATTTAAGTGAAATGGAAGACTTTTCAAAATGGCAGACTTTATGGTGTTAAAAATGGTTTATAACTACTGATCTTTAATTAAATAACTTATTTTTGCCGAAACCCATATTTTTTATTGGTTTTGTTAAATTTACCCTGAATTTTAAACTGAAGTTGTAAATTAATAATTATTTCAATGTAATTTGTTTTAATTACTTGGACTTGCCTTTGACTCATTGCCTGGTAAATGACTCAAATGAGCTTGACTTGTGACTTGAGTAAAAAGACATGTTTACAACACTGGTACACATATTTATAGCACTCTCCAGTTTTTACATGTATAGATCAAGAAAAATGCATAACCAACAGATTTGTATGTACCCATGCATTTCTGCCTGCAAAAACAATCATGACATAGAAAGCTTGGGTCACGAATTTCTACACTTGTTTGCCTACGTAGTTCTTCGGCCATGTAAACAAATTGTATGTAAAACAAATTGTACATTTTTTAGATTACAATTCGATGCCTTTTAACTGAATATGGAAAAGCAAACAGTTTTATGAAGGAGGAAATAGATAAAGCACTGCACCAGGTTGTATCATCTGCACCATCAACAAAAACTTTGTCTACATTGCTTGCTGTTGGTCAAAGGTAGGAATTTTACTTAAGAGTCTGAACATTCTTTCTGCTTGAAAATAACTTATTATCCTCAATGGTCACTAGCTTAAAATGTGTGTAGAACTTCAAAAATATCTCAACTACATAAAAACTGTTTCATTCCTGTGTAGCAAAAGATTGTCAAGATGCTTTGGTCATTTTTGCCTATTTTATTTCACATTTTTTGCTAAATTGCTCTAATGGGGATGAATGTTACCAAAAATGTTTTTGCTGAAGTGACCCTTGAATTGTTATCATTTTTTTCTGCATTTCATACACAAATTGGCTTGTTTTATCTCCTACATGAATTGAAAATATTTACCCATCTGTAGCAATTTTGACACTTTTGATGAAGGTTAGGTAATAAAATTTTATTGTAGGGATTTTTTGTAAATTTTGCAAATTTCCAAATAAGTCACCAAATTTATGCATGTGACTAAATGACCTAATTTGATTCAACTAAACACAAATTTATTTGGTTTTCGATCCTAGTTTACTACAAGAGTGTTCACAGCAATTTAAAAAATGTCAAGTACAAGAGTGTTCATGTAAACAGGTGTCACAATATATTGTCCAGCAGTACTTCAAATAGTTACAACTCTCTACTGTGTTATACAGGCACAAGAACAAAGCTATCCGGAAAACTACAGCATATTTTTGTTTTGTAGTAGTAGAAAAAATTGGTGCCGGAAAAACTCTAAATGGTATCAAGGATGCAACTGAAAAACTTCTGAATGCGGTGCATATTTTGTGTTTAAATTAAAATTTGCACTTTGTTATAGGCCTTTGTAGATTTGTGTCATAGTGTTTGTTGTGTTCAATCAATGTTGGATAACGAGGCATGACAAGTCTTTTATTTTCGAAGACTTTGTTAAGACCACTTTGTCTTCTTTTTTTTGCAACACAGTGTTATGCAGGTTGACCACAGACTTTTCTGAAACAATACATATTATTTGTTATTTTGAGAAAATTCAAGCAGCAAATGATGTGGTTTAAGTGGTTGTATTACATTTAAATGAACATATTCCCTGTCAATATTGAGTTGTCATATTGAGAGCATGTTGTGGCAACACCAGAGACACCCTTTTTTGGNATGATGTGGTTTAAGTGGTTGTATTACATTTAAATGAACATATTCCCTGTCAATATTGAGTTGTCATATTGAGAGCATGTTGTGGCAACACCAGAGACACCCTTTTTTGGATTATATCTATGAGTTAACTCATATCAGGGTACCTGTCAAGTATATGAAGTGACAAATCTATAAATGAGGTATGAGGTAACCTTAGGTGTGTAGGTGTCGAGGAGCCTCTTCCCGCTAAGTAGGCTGGTCACATGTTTTATCCATTAAGCGAACTGTACGTGAAGTGAAAGGCCGATAGGCGTTTGCAATTCTGTTGGATCAGTTGCTGATTCTAATACCGCTATTGTATTTTTAAAAATGAAATCTTTCAATTTTTGAGCTTAAATTTTACTTTTAGGTTGCATCGTTTATTGTGGATAGTACACAAGAGGTTCGTTACTATGGAAGATGCATCATTGATAAATTAATGACTCATGCTGATTTTGCACAATGTTTGGATAAATTTCTACCAGCGAAAACCGCCCAGGATATTAAAGAATGTGCTCAGTCCATTCAACACCGGGTAAGTTGTTAAAGACATAAGTGTGTTTTCTCTTATCATTGCTCTCATTTCATTTTCAAGTGGAGTTAAATCAGTTTTTGGCTTTTCGAAACAGAGACTTAAGCACCTTGTTTTATAGAGGGCACAATTTTTAATTCTAAAGCCTGACATGTGTCCAGAAAAATGCATAATGTACAACTGTGCATTTGTGGGGACCTATTCATTTCTGCCTGCAGAAACAATCATGCTATGAAAAGCCATGAGACCCAATGTAAAATAATGCAGGAAATACATCTTTTTTTTTAAATTGGGTAATGGTTATGGTCCCCTTCCACGAAGGGGACAGACATTGTTTTTACTCTGTTTTTTTTCTTTCTTTCTTTTTTTCTGTCTAATGCGAGTTTGTCCCCACGTTTTTGTCATAAAGGAGTTGTCCAAATTTCTTTATTTACACATGATGGATGTGTATCCGAAGTTGTGGACTGTCAACTTTTTACCCCAATTCACCCACAGGCCCCTAAAATGTAAAGTTTTTAAAATGGCAATATTTAACAAAGTAAGTTACCTAGAAGTTTTATGTTTGGATAGCTGGTACAATGTATTTTTGGATAGCTGGTACAATGTATTTTGTAACTTTTGTTTCGATTCACCCATTTTTTATCTTTTAGGTATCTAAAGTTGTGCACTGACAACATTTTACCACTGTTCCCATAGGTACCCATAGGTTCACCCACAGGCCCCAAAAAACGTAAAATTTTTAAAACAGCTCTATTTAACACAGTAAGTCACCTAGAAGTTTCCTATTTTGACAGTTGATACAATGCAAAGTATTTTAAAGTTTTTTGTGAATTTAATTTAGATTCACCATTCTTTACCTTTTTAACCCCAAATATTTAGTTTTTTGTTTACATGTCCTTTACTACAGACTTACTAGTCCAAATGTATTGAAATTTAGGACATAGATATATAGAGTGCTTCTTATAGGTTGTTTAAAATTTTAGCCTGATCGGTCAAGTGTTTACCCTTGCAGCTGCAAATACGTGTATAACAGCTGGCGGTTCTGCCCTAATGCAAAATGACCTGACGCGAGGGGGTGATTGACGATTTTATGACTCAAGCGGCGCAACACTCAGCAGTTGGTCACAGGCTGCTACTACACACATAAACGGGCGTTTATAGGGTGCGTCAAGATGGCTGTTTCATTTTAATTGTCTTGTTTTATGATGGACGAAGCTCAGCTGTTTATATTACATCACTGGTTTAGGTGATTATGCAGCATAACCGAAATGCGTCTGCTTGTAATTTTACTCTGTTTTTTCTCGCAGACACAGCAGCACTGATACAACACTATTTGTTTGCTTCGACAATTACATAGCAACACATTTATAGTGGTAATGAATAGTGATGCTGCAAATTGTGTGCAAGTATCGAAAGTATCACTACATGGATAAAAATTATGCAGCAAAAATTTAAATGCATCATCAATGGTGCAAATTATTTTACTTGCACTTATAGTTGCCCCATGGTGCAAAAAAGTAGTTGCCTTGCAGGTTTAGCTTTTCACATTGTTGGTTTTCTACATAACATTCAACTAAGTCCTGTTTACACATTTTTGTCAGGAGAGAGTCATACTGATTTCTTTAAATTTGCACGTATAATAAGCAGGCAGCAGAAATTGTGTACTGAAAATTTTGACCCATTAACTCATAGATATAATCAGTTAACATAAAGGCCACAAAAATTTTAAAAACTGCTACATATATCAATGCAAATAACGTAACAACTTTGATAACACACAATGAACGATAACGCACGCACTGATGCAACACGCCTTCTAATGCTTAAGCAAGAACATCAAATATTTTAGCCACATTTTATAAATGTAAATTAAATCACTCAGATAGTTAAATTACAGATTCCACAAAGGCCAGAATTGGTTATGGTGTAAATATGTTTGGACTTATGCGTCAGTGGGATTCAAATATAGGTTTCTACACAATCGATAACAAAGTTTTCATCAGTGATTTTTAAAGCTGGAAACGTTAAAGATTGTGTTATGGTAGATGTAGACCAAGTGTGCACAACCTACACTTTTGAATTGGACCGTACACATGTATATTTAAGTACATGTAATGGCGGCTGGGCAATGATGAAACTCTTTGGCTGGATAAAAAACATATAGGCGGAAGCAAGTCAAAGTTATAGCAAAGGAAATAACCAACATGCTCTTACAGAAAGTTCTGACATGTGTGTTGGAATACTGCGACACTTCGTTTATAGTTATTGGTTTCCCTCCATGAAGGGAACACATATTTTATTTATTTGCAGGCCATATGTTGGAAATATCAGGCCAATGAGTTTAAATTTAAAATGCAGATAGGGTGCTTCTGATTGGTTGTGAAATTGCATTTTCAAAACGGCTTTAAAAAAGGTTATTGAGAGTTTGTCCCACATGGCTCGCGGTCAAAGGATTACCGAGGTACAAGCCTTGCGCAACACAGTAAAGAGTTCTGGCCAGAACACAAAACAGCAAGNTTTTATTTATTTGCAGGCCATATGTTGGAAATATCAGGCCAATGAGTTTAAATTTAAAATGCAGATAGGGTGCTTCTGATTGGTTGTGAAATTGCATTTTCAAAACGGCTTTAAAAAAGGTTATTGAGAGTTTGTCCCACATGGCTCGCGGTCAAAGGATTACCGAGGTACAAGCCTTGCGCAACACAGTAAAGAGTTCTGGCCAGAACACAAAACAGCAAGACTTTAAGTGAGTGGTTGACAGAGTTTTAGACTGATACAGTACAGTGGTTTGTGTCATCCCAATGTTTCACCCATTAACCAGATGCTTACCGTATCACTGAAACCGCAATGAAAAAGTTTGTTGATAGTTTGTAGTCCAGTTGGCTGTCATACGGCCAAATGTTACTGCTTTGAGGGACAGTGAGGTTTGTATACGATGTACAAGTAATCTGGTTGCATGCATTTTTTTGTTTCCATTGTTTCCAATTTAGTTGCAAAAAAGGGATTCAGTAAAATGCAGGTATTACATGGATAAATATTTATCTTTGTTTACCACACACATCACACCCTCAAGTGCATGTCCCCATTCTACACTGTTTGTATTTTTGTCTTTTTCTTTTTGGCATGAAAATTAGTGGGTTTGGATAAAACTTTCACAGCTTGCAGACATGGTCATAACATTGTCCCTTTTGTTTTGTTTGACCACATAGCCCTGTTTTTTTATGCTTGTGTACACCACAAATCTTAAGATTTTTGTAAAATAATGTTGCATAAGTGCTATTAACTACTTGTCCAAGTTGAATAAAACTTGGTAGTCTGGTGTTGTCACCAGCATGGTGAAAACGAAACCTTAGTGGTTGCTCTGAAGCTCCCCGAACAATGTCGAAATGGGATAAAATTTTAACAGATTTTAGGTTGGGCCATAATCATTTACAGATTGCTTTGTTTGGCCCTATATCCTAGCAGTTACTCTGTTAGCCCCTGAAAAAGTCTAATTAACGAGCAATGAACAATTTGAACAGTAATAAAACATGCCATTGTGGTGTATAGACTTCATACACATACAGGTTTCAGTTTGTAGGTTTATCTGAATGGATATGTAGTTTCCTATAGTTGTCCTATTTGTGTACATGATTTATTACTAAACTCTCTGATATTTTTTGTATTGTAGGGTTTGGGTTCTTCTAGTTCTGTTGGTGCCAGAAAACATCCTGGAATGAGAATAAGTGGTTCTGCCCCTGGGACACAAAGGCCCACTGAGTACTCTTACCAATCAACCAGTGCTCCTCCACGTCGAAAGACAAGAAGCCAAAAACGGAACTTTACTGATCTGGTACATATATATGTTATGCTAATTAGTGATGCACCGAATCGCCTAAATCAGGCTCGGACTAAAACCGAATGTTTGGCAGTTACGCCCAAATGAGCTACCGATCTTTTGCCAGGAGTGGACAAAACGATATTGCTTTCGTATATGTTGACGCAATAAACAAAACAATAATTGCCTTGTATGTGCCAACAAGACATCTACCATCTGACATTTAGGTCCTAATTTTAAAATAAATATCGCATTAGCAATCACAAATACTTTAACTTGCCATAAACAGGGTCACAAAAATACCAAAACTACAACAATTTTATTGTTACGAAACTAAATATTCTTAAATCCTTTGTTGCATTTTTTCATTGTTAGGCTTGTTAGTTTTGCGAAGTTTGAAAGATTGTGTAGTACGTAGCCGGAAAGTGACATTTTGTGCCTTAAAGCATACATCGTTTTAAGTAATAACAATTATCCATAAGGCCCGAACACTATTGTTGGTGTTCCAGAATGTTATTTTTGCTGCACGCAAAAGTTCTGTCTTCATCAAACCGAAGCTACAGTACATTACTAATGCTAATTATGGGTCCCCTTCCAAAAGAGACATACATTATTGCCACTTTTAGATGGACATCGAAGTTGTACACTGACAAAATCACATGCCCTCAAAATGTACAATTTAAAAAACTGAACAATTTATATTTATTGCAGTTAAATGATCTAGCAGCTTTTTTGATAGGAGGTACATTGTAAACATGAATATTCATTTCAGGAGTTTTGGTTGGTCTAACCCACTTTATGCCTAATTTTTGACATGTATCTAAAAAAATAATATCTTTAACTTTGCATTTTTTCGGGACCAGTGTGCTTCTGCTTGTAGAAACAATTATGTTGTAAAAAGCTTAGAAAACCCTGGCACTCCATATGCTGACTATCATACCTGCAGAGATGTAAAACTTATGTATTATAATTCAATTGATATCTATTTTGAGTAATTACTAAAGATATAAAGTTTTAAATGAGAAAAATGAGGTTTCTGCAGTTGTCAACTGATTGTACTCGTAACATCCTGACACTTCAATTTGGAAAAAATCCTATGTCATGGCAAATTTGCCAAAACATGTGGAGTGGGACACGGTCTGTGGCTTTCTTCTAAAAGCAAAAATGCAATACTTGCAACTGAATGAGCTTTGTGTAAAGTCTGCTTTGGACTGGCAACTTGGAATACATGTACCCTCTAACACAGTGGATTATGAATCCCCTTTCACGAAGTGACACGTATTGTTAAAACTCGGTTTTTGTCAGACATAGGTTTGTGAGCACACATGATAGTTGGGCATCTGAATTGTGCACTGACAACTCTTTTTTTCCAATTTACCCTTAGGTAGATCCACAGACCACCCCCCTCAAAAGTGAAATTTTAAAAACTGCTGTAATGTATACATATACATGGTAGACAATTAAAATTAGGAGTTTGCCTGTTGTGACATTATTTGGCAGCCCTTAAAAAACAAAACATGTTAGCCTTTTTAAGCAATTGTAATTCACAAGTGTTTAGAAAAGGATCAAATTTTAAAACATCACATCAATTTTGACAGATATACCCCGATTTGTTTTGTTTCATGGTATTAATTATAGACCCCTTTCATGGGGGACGGTAGTCGCGAAATTGTCTATACATAGAAGCTCAGGGTGGAAAGAGCTAATACAATATAGTTTGAGTCACTGTGTTGTTTTTTGAGCCTGACCCTATTGCCCCAGCTGTTACTCCACTAACCCCCTAATGATGGTTACTTTACAATTTTGACATGTGTCTGTCGAAACCCATAATCCCAAACTTTGCATATGTTGGAGCATTTCTGCCAGCAGAAATCTTCAAGTCATAAAAAGATTTGGTAACTCTGGGACTCAATGTAACATATGGGAGTAGATATTGATCCTTTGGAAAAGGTTGTGGTGTATATGGAATGGAATTACTTTCAAATTATTGAAGTATCTTTTTTAATTAATTTTCACAGTCAAGCTTAGGTGATTTTTATAAACTCTTATTCATTTTGTAACATTTTACACTTCCTCTATTATTGCAGGATCAGGAACAAGTCAAAATCCTATGTCAGGAATTAAATGATGGTTCTTCTGAAGAACGAAAAAAGGGAGTTATCTCTCTTCTGGCTAAATCTGAGGAAAATCCTTTACTTATTGGTGAAAACATTACTAAGGTATGATTTTAATGTTGAAATTGCTTTCATCATAAGCAGTACTAGTAAAATGCGATAGAGACAGCTTTGTTTGTTTACACAATGTTCATGTTACATTAAATCTATACAATTAATCTTATCATTGCAAATCCTTCACCACTCATAAACAGGCTTTGTGCATTTAAAAGATCATGGATGCTTATGGAACTTTGTTAGCCACAGCAAACACCAAACTGAATTCTGTGGCATTGGAAGCTATACCAAAGATTGTGTTAATATTTGGTGATCGTCTTAAAGAATCTGTGGGAAAACTGCTTCCAGATATATTCAAGCTTTTGCAATCTAAGCCTAACTGTGAACTTGCTATGAAAGTTCTTAGTTTCATCACAGAAACAATAGGTAATTATTTTGTTTTTTTTATGAATGTTACCTTTCTGTTTTTACCAACATAATGGCTCATAGTAATATTTAATTTCACTTAACTTATAGATTTGGTTTGGCTAATGAAGAGATCCTTTTTACAACAATAAGTATTGTTTATGGGTCCTTTTCCACGAAGAGGAAACATATTGTTTTTATTCCTTTTTTCTTTTTTCCTATGTAACGTGAGATTGTTCCCACATTTCGATCAAGAAAGAGTCATTTAAATTTCTTTAAATCTTCATACTTAATAGGTGGGGGTCTGAAGTTGTGCACTCAAAACTGTAACAGTCAAGCGGCGCTACTCTATATAGTTAGTTATATGTATGGTACACGCAGCATCTTTAAACATATATGAAGAGATGTCAGTTTGTATGACAGAAAGAGCCCAGCTGTTGATATTACACCACTGCTTAACATGATTTAGTAGTCTTAACCGAAATGCGTTTGCTTAATAACACTATAAAGGATGATATGTTACAAAAACGTTGGTGTCATTTACAGTTGTACTTTATTGTACATTGGCCTTATATTTGGTTGGTCAAAAATCGCAATGTTGTAGTTGAAATTATTGCACATTACTTGGAAAGGATCATTCAGAATTTGTTGTGAACTATTGATTAGTGTGGCTGTATCATATATTGGTATTTTAGGTCAGATCTAAAAATTTTTCTGGGAAGGTGGGTGGGATGGTTTTGACCTAAACTAAAAAAAACACTTGTGCAAACAGATGTTCTGTTTTTTATGTCGCAATTTACCATTCTGTTAGAAATGCCACATGATGTAGCAATAAATGTTATTAGACCACTCAACGGTAACTGAATTCCATGAACTTTCTGATGTCAACTTTGAATGCCAAGATGGCCGAGTTGTTAGCACAATTACCTTTTGGTTGCAAGATTATGGGTTCTAATCTTGTCTTTGTCTCTCATGCTGTGATGCAACAACAGTCATATTAGGTCGATAGAGGAGGAGGTAAAGATGTGGTGAAGGGGCCCATTCGGTGACTCGCAAACCTGTTGAATTTGCTTTAAGTAACATGGTTTGGTTTTGTTTTTATGTAGATCCTGTTCACCTTCTTCACCCAGTGGGTCATGCATGTTTATATGGTTCAACAAAGTCAAGGCAAGTGGCTATTGGAAAGTTTAAAGGTAAGAATTTTAGTTCATCCATTATTATGGGTACCCTTCCTAAAGGGGGCACATATTGTTTTCACTCTGTTTGTTTTTTCCTTTTTCTCCCCTGCTGCTTGTCCATGCACTTTTGACATGAAATGTTTGATGGAGGGGGGGGGGGGGGGGGCAGCTGGTAGATATGGTCAAGGCGGTGTTACATGAGGTTAGTTTAACCCCATAGCCCCAGTGGTTACCTCGCTAACCCCCAAAGGGTAAACGTTTTTAACATGCAGTTTAGTGTGGACTACATACACAATTTGATAGTAACACAGATCTGCCTTACTATGCCAGACAGTTAACATGGCAGTTATCTGATTCTGCTTTTGAAAAGGAAACCAATAGCATACAGCATGAATTTTGGGAGTTAAAATGGGTAATATTAATACTCATTTTTTTAAACAATGTCCAAACTTGGTGTAACTTGGACAGTTTGTAGAACATGTCATTGTGGTGCACTGATTGCTTTGTTTATAGCTATAGCCTGGACATGTTTTCAGAAAAATGCACAATGCAGAACTTTGCATGTGTGGGGACCCGTGCGATTCTGCCAGCAGAAACAATCATGTCATAAATAGCGCAAGTAACTATAAGACCCAATTTGAAACAATGTGAGGAATATTTCCTCTTTTAATATCAGGTAATATTGTATAGAATGTCTCTATATGGTAAGCCACCCTTCTAGTTTCCTTTTGTCTTTTCATGACGGAATATTTTTGATTTTTCATATTTTTCGACAAGTACATTCAGTTTTGTCTAGGGTATATGGTTCTGCTATAAATTTGTTTTACTTTTGTGCCTTGTAAATTTGTAACTTTAGTAAATGTTAGACTGAGCCATCAGGTTTGACCAATTAAACAAAGCATTTGAATGTGTACATTGTAATGTCAAAACTCCCACCCAAATAAAGAATTCTTTCTATCGAGTAGAACTTTGATAAAGAAGGGTGGAAATCCCACAATTACTTTTGCCAGAGTTTCATCGCCTCTAAACTTCATCACATTGAATTTTTGTACTAAACAAAGTGATGATCCTTTTCAATAATCCCTGCAAGTTTCATGAAAAACTACCGTCTTTTGGGGTCCAAAATGGGGTGACAAAGTTAAAAGCAGGTGCACTTATATTAACACTCCTATGACAGGCCTAAACGAACTGCTTGGATTTTATCAATGGTACCAGTTGTTTTAAAAGAATATTTTTTTGAGTCCAAGGCTATAAGATCTGTGTGTTGGTAAAATGTATTTTTTGTATACCCATACCCCACTTCTATAGATTGTAGCTAAATGTTAAGAGTAAATTGCATAAAATTTGGACAACTAATAATGCAGTTGCGTGGCCTATGTTTTGTTTTCAATGTTACCCATTAATTGAATGCTACGAACATTTGCAAAAGCATTAGCAGAGCTTAAGTTAACACACAATTAGGTGTGGAAAATTTATGATTTTTATACAACTTTTTATTCCCGTTTGGCAACAATTAAGTGTTTTCAACCTGTTTCCTAATGTAATTCAAATTCCAACATACATCCTGTATTTATGTTGGCTTAAACTATTATGCTTTTTCAGAAATAAGTTTAAAACTTGGATCAAGAAGACTGCAGATTGTTGAGAAAACAGCTTTACCAATTTTGTGGAATCTACTTTCATTGTATCAAGGTGCAAGTGCAATTCAGTTAAAAAGAGAAATCGAACAACTGACCCAGACATATTTTGACCTGTTTGGTAGTAGTTTGTTAGAATTGGCGGAAGCAAAAGGTATCAGGAACATTCAAACTGTTGTAGAAGCTAACTGGAGATAGAAAATGAAATCATGCAAAGCTCTTTTTGATCAAATTTTGCTAAAGGTGCAATCACTTTTCCTTGGCTTTGTGTTCTAAAATAAACTTTGAATGCAAAGTCTTTAGCATTGCATGTCACAAAACAAGTTATTCCAATCTATTTGCTTGTTGTCAACCATGTTTTTAACAATCAGTCTTGTCTGATGTGATTTTAAATTTGGAAATTTTTTTTATTACTTGGTGGAGAAACTGGATGTCCAGGATGTGTTATGTGTTATAGATTTATTTGTTGTTGTTTTTTATTGAGTGTTTCTTCCCTGTTCCTACTGCATGTTGTAATGATATTTTTCAATGTGAATTTTATTGAATCTTCACACTGTGCCAATCAATAAACTATTTCATACATATTAAATATGTTTTACCTTTTCCTGATAGTGGCAAAAGTAAAAATTCAAAATGGCATCAAAATACAGAATGCGTAATCTCTTTGTTTTTCATTGTATTTCACCACGCTAAAGTCGTAGGTGGAGGTAAGGCATAGATTTTGTCATACTTTTTCTATCAATAATGATATTTCACCTGATGAGAGAACAACTAGATGCGCAGTTGGCAAATACATCTGACAACAGCAACATAACGTTCCTAAAACTTCTTTCACAAAGCGAAATAAACTGAACATATCTAAGGTGGGAATTGGGATTTTTTAAGTTGTTCAAAATGTGTATTGCGCAGTAACAAAGGCTAGCGACTGTATCGATAAAGTTTTGCGTGCCAGTCCGGTAGTGCGTAGACGCAATTTTAAAGTAGTGCGTCTCCATCTTCCATTGTACATACGTATTGGCAGCTATATCGGAAAACTCCGAGTTTCTGATTTAATTTTTGATTTTAAAAAAGAGTGTGCAACATGCAATGGTGACTCAACAAAACTGTGACAGTGGGTAGAAAACTATTTTCCTGTCTTTTGTTTCTTGTCATACACTGCTGTAAATGTCTTTAAAAGTGAGGAGAGTCACATAGCCTTTAGTTCAGGCGTCTAAACTAACAGTTCACAGCAGTGGTATTACTAGCCTATATAGAGGAATAACTAAACAAGCGCCAATAACGGCCTTACCATTCTTACACCATTCTTACTGTTAAGTTGTTCAATACCCTTCAATAACCATAAAAAAATGTTGGTCAACTATTATGAAGAGTCTGGAATTTTTTTCATTTAAAAAAATATTTTCACTTACCCCTTTACCACGTGTGTTACTTTTACACCCAAATCATTCTTTTGTAAACCTACGAATCGCAAACAGTTCAGAAAGAACAAATTTAGAATAATTAAGACGTTTTTGACAAAATCAGTTTCTAGCAAAAACATATGACCGGTGTGTACAATTCTTTACAATTTTTTATTTGCAAAACAGATTAGGTACTACGCTAGTGGTGAGTAAAACATTTTGGACAGAAATACAGAAGTAAGGTCATGCAACAGTAAAATTTCAAACTTTGCGTCTGTTTTGGAAAGTAACAGTCTCGTGTCTTATAGCCCTACATATTTCGAACATCAGTGGTAAAACAGTTTTGCCTCCTTGTGGGCAGGCTGGAAAAGGTTTTTACAAACCTGTGAAAGGTTTGTTAATGTTGGCACACTTGGGTAGACCATTTTTACACCGATGTGTCACATGACAATTTTTTTATAAATGTTAATTTTCACGTAAAACAAGCAATAAAAAGACTTTCCCCCGGCATGCAAGGTACGTTTGCACCCAAAAACATGGAATGTTTGGTTTAAATATACTCCGCCGCTGCAGGTTTGGGCTTGGGAGGATTGTATGCATAATGACGCCCTTGATCATGGTCGTCAGATTTCCACGATGAGCAACACAGTACAAGACCAGCTATGATGCTTATTGCCATTGAGATCTAAAATGAAGCGTAGTGAAAACTCGCTGTAATTTGAGAGATCAGTTATTTTACTGTTTGTTATTTAGCTACTACGAGATAATTTCCAAATTAAATTTTCCATATATTTGAAGGAGACGTGAACAAATAGTTACCCAGCCTACAAAGAGTGCTTCTCCATAGACGTATCTTGAGTTTTGTGGCAGAAGAATGTTTGCATATTCTTGCAATACATTGGCTGCAAACCAAGACACTGCAATCCCAATCGATATTCCAGCAATGAAATGTAGAAGTGCAGAAACTAGAACCTGTACAATTTAATAAAACTTGTTTCATCAACAGCAGGGATTAGCAACTTAGCTATGAAACAACCATTTAGGCTCGTTTCCATCAAAGGTAACTAAATTGCAACCAAAACCTATTTAATCACCAATCGTCTTTCTAATTTTACTCTATAGTTAATGGCCGTCTAAATGTTTATTTTGGTGTCACAAAAACTGATTTTTAGTTATCAGATACATATCAGATTGGTTTTTAGGAAATTCCAAAGAACTATTGCCACAAATGCTGTGATCGAGGTAGTAATTCGATAAGTTGCAAAATAGAGATAAAATTTTTACACAAGTGGTTTCCGACCTTTTTCGGGTTGTGGAGTTTCTTAGAAAAAATACCTGGTATGTGGACCCATATTTTAAATTTCCGGTTTATGGAATGATAAATGATTGTGACTGAAGAAATTCATAAGAGCTCAATCCCCAGAGCGTAACATGTTTGACAAAAACTTTGATTGCGTGTTACCTGACAGCTGTTGTGCAACATTCAACAAAATCAATTACTTTATGTTTCGCTTAGATTTATCTAGGCTTTTATGTGCCACACTAAACCCAGTTGAAAATTATCGAGTGAGATAAAAAAATGACAAATGTTATTAGAAAAAACAGCGATCGGCTCGATAAAGTTAATTAAAACTTGTCTTAAAGCCTATCGTCAAACCTTGGTAGTTTACATAGTTAGCGGAGCACACCCTAGCAACAGTGCTTTAGACCTTAAGACAACATGATTTAGACGATTATAGTCCGAAAACTTTAAAGCAGTCACAACATTTTTAATCATCACACTTTTGTGCCGTTTTCGCCATTGCTCCTAAAATTCACAGCTAATCAGATTTTATTTCGCTCCGCATGACAAAGGTTACCGCACGCAACTGTCTTGCCTCACCAATGGTAACCTGTGTAGGTACGCTTCATCAGGGGTTTTTGAAAGTTGGGTCTACGGCCCCGTATGTTTCCACAATTGACATGTGAGACCGCGAAAAACTTTTTATCTTTCTATATCGTTGGTTTGTTGCGTAGCTTTTAATAAATTTCAAAATTTTTGTTGAACCTGTTAGCTTTGTTTTTAATCGCGTCTTTGATATGAGTAACTAGAATCGGTCTGAAGGTAAGTTATAGCCTCTAACTTTGAGGAAAGTTTTTTTACTGGGTTTTAGAAACAAACAACTTTAATACATTATGTGCAGTAAAACAATACAGCCAATGGCCGTGACATACCTCCATTTAATAACGGTAAAGTGGAAGCGCATTTCAACCTTTTTCGACCAATCGTGCCGTCCATTATTTTGCGCTCCATGCCGCCTTTTCGGCTATGCTATTTACGCGCGCAGCTATTTTCGGCTAAACGATTGTTTCAGTGCAATTGTGTCGATACGATTTCTTTTACCAAGTGAAATAAACGTAACACTACTCATGTCATTGAGACACGTTCCTATCTTTAAATAGCATACAATTTTTGTTTGGATGGTATAGATGCAGTGTAGCATCTATATAATTGGCTGTGGTGATTCAGTATCCTCGTACGTCCTAGAAACAGATCTCGTACCCTTTAGGGTACCCCTGGTTAAGAACCCCAGCATTAAAACAATTTTTGCACTTTTTGAAATATACTTTTGCAACATTTTAGCTATGTAAGATTATCTCCGTTGAAAGGAACTCCAATTTTTTTAACATGAAAAACCTTTATTGTGACCCATAACTAGCGCCAATATGTGAAGTTATGATGTCAAGTTATCAAAACAAAAATTGCCCACACGAGTCAAAAGTCCCCTCCAACAATTTTAATGGATTTGGGCCACTGCATTGTGAGTCTAAAGTCCGTAGCAGTCGCTGGTTATATTATTTGCGGAGGTGTTCACAATTCATTGCGAATAGGTCTCTAAAGAAAACACATCTTACCAGTCGTGACTTAAGTTTTGGATTTTCGGAAGCAACGTTTGTGCAGTCTAACCCTGCACCACAGAACAAAATTCCAAGAAATCCCATGGCCATACTTAAACATGTAGTAGCTCTGGCAGCCTTGCAAAAAACATCAGTTAGATTGTTTAATAGTTGAATGTTGTAAACAGCTTTTTACCTGTAATGATGCTGGAAGACCCAAAAAAAAAGAATCGTAGTCATCGCAAGACCACAAACCAGTAGTTTGATGAGTGCATCTCACCCACAAGCCAGTAGTTCGATACACCGATTCAATTACTTCCCCTTGTAGCAAAAACATTTTGCGAAACGTCTATTATCGCAAATACCAGATACTATAATTTACCTTCCAGGTCACTTCTTCTCCAGGTGGGCAGAGCGCAACAAACAATCGCCAGTATCCAACTGATTATGGACATAAAAAAACCACAAACTTGCATCGCACTGCTTACCATTTTTATTTTTTTAAATCACAACCTTTAGCTTTTATACCTGAGACACAATTTTAAGTAGGTCCTTAACAATAAAAACAATAATCACGTCGTACAGCAAAAACCAAAACTCGAAAACGCTTAAAAACAGGGCTTGGCTTATCTGTATGCGCTTCATTAGGTCCTCGCGGACAAAGAATGTCCCCTTTTTTAGGAGAGCTCCATGCTATTGTGCGGAAAAGTTCCGCCTGACTAACCAACTATCACGACACGATCTGTTTGTGGTTGAAGTGCCTTTGTGGGTATTTGATACGTAGCGATCAATAGCCGCACCACTCACCTAAAGAGCATTTTGATTACACCCCGTTTAAAGGAAACCAAGAGAATACTTTATTATTGAGCGTTGATTCGCTGAGAAAGACTTGTTATGATGGGTGCAGATAAGTGTTTTTTACATGTGAATGCAACATCCAGATTTATAGATTAATTGAAAAATTTTCCGTGACCTAACGGTTTTCTATAACGTGGGCAAGACCAATGGCGCTTCACAAATACTATTCAGTTCAACAATTTTTTGCAGACGATTATTTTGTACCTAATACGGCGTTTTAAAAATAGCAAATTACTACTTCTTGCGCAATATAGTACGCGGAAGCTGTCAGCATCGGCCCAAGTAATTNATTTTTATTTTTTTAAATCACAACCTTTAGCTTTTATACCTGAGACACAATTTTAAGTAGGTCCTTAACAATAAAAACAATAATCACGTCGTACAGCAAAAACCAAAACTCGAAAACGCTTAAAAACAGGGCTTGGCTTATCTGTATGCGCTTCATTAGGTCCTCGCGGACAAAGAATGTCCCCTTTTTTAGGAGAGCTCCATGCTATTGTGCGGAAAAGTTCCGCCTGACTAACCAACTATCACGACACGATCTGTTTGTGGTTGAAGTGCCTTTGTGGGTATTTGATACGTAGCGATCAATAGCCGCACCACTCACCTAAAGAGCATTTTGATTACACCCCGTTTAAAGGAAACCAAGAGAATACTTTATTATTGAGCGTTGATTCGCTGAGAAAGACTTGTTATGATGGGTGCAGATAAGTGTTTTTTACATGTGAATGCAACATCCAGATTTATAGATTAATTGAAAAATTTTCCGTGACCTAACGGTTTTCTATAACGTGGGCAAGACCAATGGCGCTTCACAAATACTATTCAGTTCAACAATTTTTTGCAGACGATTATTTTGTACCTAATACGGCGTTTTAAAAATAGCAAATTACTACTTCTTGCGCAATATAGTACGCGGAAGCTGTCAGCATCGGCCCAAGTAATTAGCGGTCCCCGTAACATAATCAAACCATTTGACGTGTTTTTTTTACTAAAATACTGTGTATACTAACCGCAAGCATCACAACTTACTGGATCTATAAACTTTTTACACCTCGAAATGGACGATACTCGCTGAATCCATTTGTATTCTAAAATTAATAATCGCTTCGACACATTCTTATCACCCACTAAACAACTCGAAAAAAACATGCGTCTCAAAGTCACAACTGGCGATATGTATGGCGGGATTAGATATATGAGATGAATATGGTTTGTTTATTTTGTAAATACACCATTGGTTAGAATATAATTTAATAAAAATACAGTCCAAACAGACTATTAGAACACAGTGACGGCAGGTATATTTTTACGGTTCGAAAACTGCGGGCCTAACTTTTGAATACTACAGATTTACGCTGACGCCTAACGTTTATTACTATTAAGGTGGGGGGTGAGAGTGTAAAATCTAATAAACATAGTAAGCTATTTGATTCGCGGATTGTCGGAAATACTACAGGCACTAAATTTGTGGTTGGGGTCGTGGCTAGGGTTAATAAATAAAAACCAAATCCACATTGAACAGTTCATATTTAATCAGTACAAAAATGATGTCCCGTACGTCACTGGTCATGAAACTGACGCACAAGCAATGCCCTTTGTGACCCAGAAATCTGGTTTGCGTCGATGCTGCAGTTCCTTGGTCAGTGTTTCTTCCTAGTACCTGCAGTTCCGACGGCCCGCAAACTTAATAGACTACTACGTTTATTAGCTTTTCTAGTCCTACTCCCGTTATGCCAGCAGTTTTCGACCCATAAAGCTACACCTGCCGTTACTTTATTAGTCTGTTTGGACTGTATTTTTATTCAAAATGTACTTAAACCAATTGTTGCCTTTTATTCGCTAGGGGGCGTGACTCTGTGCGCCCAGGCAGCACAGCAGGGGTGATCGCTTATATTCCCAGAACGGTTCTAAACGCGCTCCTCCTTGCGTTCAGCAACTCCCAAGTACCAGCGGCCAAAGAACGAACGATTTATTCGAGCGAAACAATCAGGTGGTGGCACTCGAAAGCAGGTCAAACCACAGCAGTTATACCAAATCGAAGGCAAGAGCGGTTTCTGAAAACGGGCACGTATTAGTATCAATACAGGCACGAAACACAACAGTGGCAAATTGACTCTCACCGAACTATTATAGGACCAGAGTCACAAATTAGCTGGAAGCGATCGGCGGATTAACAATTCTACAAAACGGCATCAATATAAACACCAGTTGACCACATTAACAAGGGTATTCATACATTACACGACAATGTCTTACCGGATTAGATACAGGTTGTCCGGAAACGACGCAGCAGTAGCTCACAGTCTAATTCACTGTTACGGTACAGAAATGCACTTCGTCATAATTACACATTTCATGGAAATCGTATGTTATTTTACTGTTATAACGTTTTTGCTGGTATGTTTTTGATACTACATAATTTGTTGGATTCAATAGTGATAAAAGTTATGATATTAAACGTATTATTCCTGTATTTTATCGTCAAAATTATTTTTATTCCTTCAATTTGGTTTTAGGATTAGTTTGTGATTGTACCTGAACTTGTGGAGATGTTGTCGCGCCCAGTTAGTGCGCATTTGAGACGCGTCGCAAAGTCAGGTCAGTTTGAGGGGTTAAGAATTAGTGTTATGTTTGCCTGAATGACGTCATTTTTGGTATGACGTCATGTTAAGTATTAATGACGCCGTGTGTGANGAAGACAGGATTCGGCGAACGGATCGTATCATCCGTTCCCATGCGCCACCCATGTGGCTGGCTGCAGGAGGATTGAAGGTCCACGATGTCTGCTTCTGATGTAGAAATTCAGTGATTTGACGCTGGTTCCAAGCTTGCAGCGACTCTCTTAGAATTCTCTCAGCGCCGACAAAGTTTGTTCCGTTGTCGCTGTAGATATGAGCAGGTGCTCCACGGCGTCCAATAAAACGACGAAGGGCGGCAATGAAGGAGTCGGTAGACAAACTGTGGGCAACTTCCAGGTGTACAGCACGAATTGTAAGACAAGTGAATGTACAGCTGTATCGCTTTACCTCGCTGCGCCCTGGTTTCAACCAAAAAAGGTCCAAAATAATCAATTCCAACATTAGAAAACGGTGGCTCAGCAACACCCAGACGGACCGGTGGCAAATCCGCCATTATCTGTCGTCCGGGTTGAGCATTTGCAGGACAGGCACCTTCCAAGAACGCGACGCCACCCTTTTCAATCCAGTATTCCTTTCTTATCGAAGTCCAAGTGTGGGCC
>QXVZ01007116.1:0-19762 GCA_008931825.1 Phallusia fumigata
ACAGTTTTTAGCAGTAAAATAGTTGCTCAACTGCAGAATGTTTGCTTGTGTAAGTTTATCATATTTGTTCTGCAAATCAGTTTATCAACAAAACTGTGCTTTCCATCAAATATGCCACACATTTCACCGAAAGGGTACAGTAGTAGTTTTAATTGCCTTTGTCACTGTTCAAATTGCCAAAAAGCTAAACTGTAGCCAACAGTTCATGAAATACATAATGGATTGATGTGTCAATAAAATCGTTTTCTGTTTTGTTCCTGACGTTTCTGAAATACGACGAAGCCAACCACGATACAAATTCCAGCCCCCAACAACCCACATATGATGATCAGAAGCATTTTTGAACCAGAGACCGAAGTATTGCGATAGTCACCCTTGCCATCTTCATCCACATTGTCTGCAAAGAAAACCAGTATTATTTCAACGAAAATACCAATTTGTATGTTGTGTTTCCTGATGACTTTGGTAAAAGGGGTTAAATAAAAATAGGGTTGTAACTTGTGCCTGTTTAAACCAGTACCCACTGTTACAAAATGCTTTAACTAGTTTTTGGTCCAGCATTAAGAAATTAGGGACATGGGTTTCAAACTGTGCATTGCGACGCCTTGGTGCATCATGTGATTTTCCATGGTTGTCAGGATTTCCCACAAATAGTGTTTAGCTGCATCAAAAAAGGTCAAGAAANAATACCAATTTGTATGTTGTGTTTCCTGATGACTTTGGTAAAAGCGGTTAAATAAATATATGGCTGTAACTTGTGCCTGTTTAAACCAGTATCCACTGTTACAAAATGTTTTAACTAGTTTTTGGTCCGGGACTAAGAGATTAGGGCCTTGGGTGTCAAACTGTGCATGGCAACGCCCTGGTGCGTCATGTAATTTTTCATTGGTGTCAGGATTTCCACAAATAGTTTTTTAGCATCAAAAAAGGTCAAGAAACACTGGGTTAAGGGATAATGGCAAGGAAGGCAAGGTGGATGAGTCATGAGGGGTGTAGGTTTTAATGTCTTGTATTAAACATGTTGAGTGGTTGGGCGAACATGGGGTTAGTTTAGTGCTTCTTCACCCCGGCCCACAGGTTTGAGTCAATGAAAGGTTTTAACTTCACACAGAAATCCTTGTTATTTTCTATGCTTCATTACAGCTCGTAACACATAACAACCCCTTCTGTTACACAATACTACCTTTCAGTAGAGACAAGTTATCAGGCCTAAAACAGTTGAGAAATACTGGGAAAATGGAACATGGGGTCTTGGTGGTTTATGGTGATGTTTTGTTTGATTGTTTCATTTTTATGCTAAGTGGACAGAACAATGCTCAAATGTATTATACTAACAAGTCACAGTTAAGTTACCAGCCCAAATGCAGCCCCGGTGGAGTGTTTTTTCGCATTTTGTACAAGAGACTTTAATTGAGTTCCATAGGACTGGAGCAATGCTGCTTGACAGTGAGAATCACTCACTTTACCATTTTGAAGGGACCCACTATACACAGAGCATCAATTCGGCTTTTTAATTTTGGTTGATGCTGTTGCAGTAGTTTGCACAAAAGTTTCCCAAAAACCGGTATCAAGTGCAGACCTGTTGTTGAACTTTATTATAGCAATGGTATGATCCTCACCTATCGGAGGTTTAAGAAATTTGATTCCAGGGAGAACATTTGCCCATTCTTCAGCCTCTTCTTCTGGTGTGCGTTGAATTTCAAGCTGATAGGTCTTAATACTGATTAAATCGTGGTTGTCTGCAATGTGCAAATCATCGTAATGCCGCAAAACTAAATTTGTGGTTTAAATAGAAAATGTCAGTTAAAAGATGTTGTATCAAATTTTGTACAACTGTGTTGTGTCTACATTAGTATTGGTATCACGGTCAGTGCTTCCTGTTTGACAAGGTGTACAAAACATGACAAGCGAAATCTTAACATTGTGGTTCGAAATGCAGCATACCGATATCTGTGTTTTTCAAAAATGTAGCAAAAAATGATCAGGGGAATAAAAAGGATGTTGTTTTTTAGACTAACAAAAACACTGATAAACAAAGACAGAATGAGGAAATGTGACAAAATGCCATAATGTAAACAAATCAATCACTCCCTGCAAGAGGGATGTAAATAACTGTGGTAATTTTGTGCAGAGATATGTATCATATCAACACACAGTATGTAGAACATATATTTTGGATGTGACTCACATTTATAAACATCAAGGTCTGAAATTTTGACACAAGTAGAGTTGATTTTAAGCAGTGGGGATTACACTTAACTGACTTTATGTTTGGAAATTTGACTTTTTCAGATGTAAAAACAGTTTCTGGCAGCTAGAGTTTATCCAAAAACAAAGGTAGCTTCAATTTAAAAGAAACAAACATTCAACCTAACTAACTACATTATTCAGTTTCAAGAAACGACAAAAAAGGAAGTTTTACCGGCCAGATCCCCAGTAGCTGCCGAAACCCCAAAGAAGTATCCACTTGGTAACATGACCCCCGACACATCCAAACATTCCCTCCATTTGCCCTGGTTGTCAACATTGATTTGTATCTAAAAATACATAAATCTGTGATAAAATAATAATGAGCTATTATGTCAAGCAACATAGGCCCAGTTTGGTGAAAGCAGGTGCGTTGGAAGAATCTAAAAAGCAACAATTCCTTAAAACCAGTTAACAAAATTCTGGATAGACCCATCTAGCTTGAGCTAATACTCATTACAAGCATAAGGCATTGAGACATTGTTCCAGACACCAAGGATAATATTAAATCATAAGCAAGAACCAAAAAATCAAACAGTAAATTTAAAACTGGCATATTTTGGTCTGAAATACTGGTCGAAGAAATGTCAAAAAAGGAGCTTAACAGTGAATCTACACTAATTTCAAAAATAAAAATATATAAATGCCTCAATGCATGCACTACTTACAGTAAGTCGCTGCTTTACATATCTGATTGACATGTAAGTATCATAGTCCTTGTTTCGGAATGAAGCCAAGCATGACCCAACCGAGTTCAATCTTCCATCGCCCATGTGATCATACTTCATGGAACCATTTCCAACCATTGCAGATATTTGTGGAAAGGTTACCTGCAAGTAATATGTACAAGTATGTTAAAAAGGGTATTGGGAATGGTGTAAAATACTGGCCAGTTATGTTTGAATGGCAGCAAAGGTTTGCTTCAATTTCTTATCCACCTATGTGCTTAAGTGGCCATTCAGAATGCAACTGGTAACTTTAAAAGCAATTTGTACATTTTTTTTAAATTAAGAGTGTTCGATTCTGGTAATTGTAAACATATCTAAAAAAAAATTAAATGGTTTCCATTTGAGACACAGCTACAGAGCCAATGTGACATCTAACTAATTAAGGTAGCAAATTCCACATTCTGACAAGCTAGGACATTATATACAATATATTGAAAACAACAGAAAATTTTACAGATACTCATTTGACAAACTGCTTGTTTTAATATTTTTACAAGACAATTCTTCTCAACCAGACGCAATTACAAGCACTTACAGCCTGTTGGCCATTCTTGTATGTGTCGAGAAAAACTGCGAGTCCATGAAATTCATCTCGACTTCCGAACACTGGACCAGGAGTCATTCGCTCTTGCGTATACCAGAATGTCATCCCATCAGCTGCAAGTGTTCGTCCTCCTCCGTGAACTTTAAAGTGCACGTGGGTTTCCCAATCCCGCAAAAAGCATGGCTGGAAAACAAAATTACAATGCAAAAGAAGGCAACGCTATGAGTTTAAAATAATAATTGAAAGCTGAACCTTTTAAACAGTATAAAACATTTAAAGGTTTAACTGTTGCATTTGTACCTGTCTGTTCCACACTGAACCAAGCTGCCCTTGGTGGTTGGAAGTTAAGCGAATGAAGTTGTTTGTCATCATCGCATTGTCTCGGAACTCCCAGAAGGGCATCGTCATGCCGTTACCTGCACAAACAAAGCAGATACAAAGCTAGCTGTCCTTTTTTTAAACACTGTTCACAGGAAACTTCTAGAAAGCCAAATTTTAAACCATAGCCAGTTTAAGCTTCAGCCTGTAGAGACAAACCCAAAGAAGCAGGCCTACCATCCCACAAGTTTCCAAAATTGGACTGGGGAGTGTTACTATGTGACAAACCTTTCATTCCAAGTACTTTTCGTTGGAAAACAACTCATACATAGGCGCCAAGTACGCGGTGGCGCGGCCACCTTGGGTTTTTCAGGCACGGTGGCCACCACCTTGCATTTGTCTTAGAAGAGAACTATCGTATTACAAATGTGTTCAGGGCCATGTGATTTGATACGCGTAGATACCTGTGCACCGTAATAACTTTGTTTTGTTCCTACGTGTATCTTAACCGCATGTTAGTGTATGTTGATCGCCGCAATGTACCAGTTTAGTACGGCTTGTACGTAATGAAATTTTTTACAAGCGAAGTAAATAACCAGCCAAGGAAGTGTTATAGTAACTGTCACGTGTGTTGGGATAGCGCGACTCTTGCTGTTGTTCCTGTGTGTGACGTCACAATACTTGGCGTTGTGACGTACATCTGCCACCTTGCATTTTTGCAAAACTTGGCGCCTATGAACTCATATATGGTATATTTATTGAAAATTCTATTGTCAGTGCCAGCTACGACATAACTGGTATTATGTTTTATTGGTGTAATTACACCTGATATGTACCTACTTGCTACCACACAAAATATTTCTGATTTCTGACATAGAAAAGTCAATAAAACCCTTTTGGCAACTGAAGCAGATTATATCAATATCCCATGGCTGTGAACTTGTTAACTCATCCGGCTACACGGTTTAATTAAACAACAACGCTCAATGTACCAACACAAGAGAACAAGATAAGATTAAAATGCACATCCTTGCAATGGCAGTCATGCTAACCACCATAGGTTAGACATTCCAATTTCCTAACGAAGGGGTGTGCAACCTTTTTTACTGGAGGGCCAAATACAGTTGCCTGCATTAACTCGTGGGCCGCACCTTTGTTTAACGCAGGTTGGATTCCGTTTCACTTTAATTTCTGGCTGCATAACAAATATAATTCCAACCATCAGGCAATGCTTAAAACAGAAAAGTAAATCGTTTCACAGGCCGCACTCCAGTTAAAATCCGCACCTCTCCGCAGGCCGCACATTTTCTATTCGCATGTTACATACCCCTGTCCTAAGGTAAACAATTTTTACCTGAATAAGGTTTCATCAAACTATATTCACGCTTCAGGAAACCACCATCTGGTGCTGTTTGACCTTGGCTGAAAGTTGCCAAGCAGACAAGAAATATTAATGTCCCTAGTTCACAATCCAACATCATTTTTCCTGTTCTTGGATGGCGGATAATGAGTTGGATTGAAAGGAGTCTACACCAATCAAATATAGTTATACTAAACCTGAATTTAAAACAAAAAGGAAAATAGTCACAACATAGGCAATCTCTTGGTAAGCTGCACTGTCTATCACATCTCCAAAAAATCCCTAAATAACAGTAAATAACATACAAAATTTTATAGACAGAAAAATATAATCAGTCAGTGATCAATCAATCAACTGTTTGACTACAGAAAGTAGCAAAAATGGGAAATGTTTCTTTTTTGTACGAACAAAGAAATCGAAATGTGACTCTTATCGATGTGTTAAAATATAGAAATGTAGGATAGACAAAATATCTTTATACGTTTTTTGACTAATATTACTCATGTAAATCATGTCAAGGCAGCGTTCTTTTTTAAAAAAAATCCTGTCGAATCGAATATTGCGGCATTGCTTTGTATGATTATCTTGACACATTGTGTATAAGTACAAGCAGTCATTTGATTACATTTGTTGCAAAGTGTCAAACCTTTTTCGTTTTTTTATCTTTTGAAAACGCACAACACTTTCCTTTTTCTGCATTTAGTGTTACAATGAGCACATTTGGACACCTGCAGTCTGCAACTGCTATATTGCTTATGTATCCATTAAGTACTTCCACCATTCCCACCGCACCGGGAACCCAGAATCAACTCATCCCTATTTAGTACCCGTTGTTGATGATTGGTCACACAAACAATTACACCACATTTACGGTTTTTGATCGGTTTGTCGCATCTTAAAAAGCCTTAAAGACGCCTCATTTATTACATTAAACAAAAACTTGCCATCCTTCACCTGACCGGTTTCTCGCTTGCATTTCACGCCACGACAACAATTACTCATCCGTGACCACACCTGTAAACAATTAATTACCGCTGCAAGGGGTTCACAGCAAAAATTTATTTTTATTTTTCCCAAAGCGTTTTGCGATGCACAGACTAAGTAAAAACTCCAATAACATTAAAAACCTTGAACACAATGATTAATACCAGCCCCCATTTTTTTGTGAAATTAACCCCCTAAAAGTATTTTGCATATGGTGTGTTTTACAGCCATTTCAATAGAATCTTCATGTGCTAAATAATTTGGAACCGTTTTGACAGATTTAATTTAATAATCACGCCCAAGTGTTTATTAACATCGGAAATTGCCCCAAAACATTCTACATAACTGTCTGCGATGCTATTTTAAAACTCGTTGAGCAACATTCATTCAGAGCAGTTACCTTCAAGGTTACAACTCCGCATCTGAAAAAGAATAGTTGCGCAATAATAAAATACAACTCATTGAATTTAAAACATGTCTAACGGCAATCAGCACAATGACACAAAACAGTGCACAAGTTAAAGATGATTCCCAACTGACAGAAACTTGGAGAATTTGAAAATGAGGCTTTGTTGAAAGTCGAGTAAAGGCTTTTTGGCAAAAAGAAATGTATGGAACACNTTTTATTCAATTTAAGTGGGAAAAAATATTCAAAATCTACATGTTGAACTTACACCATATTCTGGTTCTTTTTTTGCTCAAAAGCACGATCAGGATAACGAATGATCAAAGTTGTATCACCCACATCTATCGTCTGAAACAAGTCAAATAATTAACTCTATCTAAAGGACCAAAGACACAGACATTGATGAAACAACAGGTGATCCTGTAGTTGTTGGTTTTAAACATGTTTTAGTTTTTTTGCAATTTTCTGAGTAATAGCGATACAAATCAATCGGTTTAGCACAGCTACATTACCAACCCCCTGAATTGAAAAAATATCCTTTAAAATTGTGCAAAAAAACTGAAAAATTATAACAACTCACATCCCCGGCTAGAAGTGCCAGTTTTGCTGGTTCTGGATCTTTGTAATTAATAAAGGCACAACGACTTGCATACAAAGTGTTTATATTCTGCAGTTCTCCAAATTGGGAGAAATATTCCCTCATTTCCGCAACCGTAACATCCGATGTAATGTTTCCAACCCACAACGAACTATATTCCCTGTGGATGAATAGCATAATGAACAACAATTTTAATATCAAAACTTTGTCATTAAGATGTTTAAGCTATAATGCAAGAAAAAACATGCTATTTTTAGGCTTCCCAGATTTAGCCATCATTTATCCCTGGGCTTCCTAAACTAAGGGCCGCAACCTTGCAGAGGGTTTCACAATGAGTTTTGGGGATCACGAGTACGCTAATTTCACAAAAAGTGTTACATTTACACAAATTGCTTTACCCAATTTCCTGGTTAACAAAGTGGAGGGGTCGGCAACCTTTTTGGCATTCAAAGTAAGCTTTCATAGCTCAACAAGTGATTTACAAGTTTATTCTTTAAAACTGTTTACTGTAAAAACTTGTGTCTGATTTCTGATGACTATTCAAATCAGTTGGTAAAGACCTCCACTATACACGAAAACGTTGCCTCTCGAAATTATTTACATTTTGACATAACCCTTTTTTTGGCACGCTGCATTTCAAATGTTGCTGTCCCCTGACATAAGGCACTACAAATTTAAATTTTTCCAAATGTTTCAGGTTTAAATATTGAGCTTTCACACTTAAAACCTGACAGAAATTTTTTTGTGGTCTACTTGTCTCAACAAATTATGTAAACATTTGGGCAGAAGAGCACAGAGAATCAAAAGATCATTTGTCAAACTATGTTGGTGACAGTGGATGACAAAGCTTATAGCTCTTAAAGAACATAAAACGAGGCTGATGCATAATCCCAACAAAGCAAACCAAATGCGGTCTCATTGAGTGCATCAGTGTATTAAAATATTTTTTAATTTTTGATGAATGACAAACTTACACTTCACTATACTGATCTTCCTGTTTGGAAGCTGTCTTCTCAGCTTCCTCTTCTTCAAAAAACGCTGCATCCTCATCATCAGAAACATAAACATCCTGGAAAATGCACTGCTACAATGACAAAAATTCCAAAAACCACACACAAATGTTTACATTTGGTTGGGCTAGAAAATATAACTTTACTTACAATGAACACTTTTAACAGAACCATAGATCACATTTCTAAATCCTTTAAACAAACATTTTTGCAATTATGTACAAACATTTTCATACAGTCTATTACCTGAAGTGAAGAGCTAGCTAGCACCCCTGACAGAAGTTCATCAAGTGCTAGTTGCACAGTGCCCTTCTTTTTTAACGCAATTTCGCAAAGATCTTTAGAGAAACCCATATTCTGAAACACACAAAGCATCGACATAAGTTACCTGGTCTTTGGGTAGAACGAAACAACAAATGTTGCCTGTCACATTGTGGTTCGGGAACTAAAAAAAATCCTCAGCAAAATACTGACATTGAATACATGTACTTTTCTGTAGTTTTGCTAAATCATGCAAACAAATACTTAAAATATGTATAATTTTAAACAATACTCCTGCTTTATACATTTAAATTGTGTATTTTATAATGTTGCTAGACCACAAATGAGTTCTTATTTTGTTGATAATATGCGTCTGTATAAGCTGATGATCTACCTGCAATTGCTGAACTTGTATTCCTCGCAATTCATTCGCAGCTTCTTGGTTATCACGATCAATTTTAAGTACACGTTCAAACGATTCTTCTGCCTCTGCAAACTCCTAAAACAAAAAAGATAATGCATTTGTTGATTTTCTAAAGATCAGGGCCATTCTCTGCTGGTAAAGATTTAAATATTGGCTGCAACCTGCAATTGAAAGAATTTACATTAGCAGAAATTTAAAGTTATAGCAGATTTGGAGTTGACATTGTTTTTCAAAACTTGTTGTACATATCAGTACCACAACTTTTTGTGCAGTTTCACACAATGGCCTCTTAAAAACGATTTTTTGNTATTGGCTGCAACCTGCAATTGAAAGAATTTACATCAGCAGAAATTTAAAGTTATAGCAGATTTGGAGTTGACATTGTTTTTCAAAACTTGTTGTACATATCAGTACCACAACTTTTTGTGCAGTTTCACACAATGGCCTCTTAAAAACGATTTTTTGCACGAAGTAACACAATATTTTGCACATTATTGGCAGATCACATGCTCACCAGCAAATAATTAAGGAAAGGATAAACTTCTTAAAACTAAATTTCAAATTTTAACTTTTAGACTAACTTGTTAAATGACTAATACCTTGCTCAGTTGTTTATTATATATCTATTCTTTTTTGTATATATATCGCACTCTATTTATGCCCTTTAAGTAAATAGTTTCAACTTACAGGATAAATAGAACAATACCTTTAAACCAATAAGGGCCTTTCCTCGCCGGAAGTGACCCTTAGGCCAATCAGGAGACAATGAAACTGCTGTATTTGCATCATCCAATGCACTGCAAAACAATGAGTTTAAAGTATAAAAAAAGGTGGGCCAAATGAGCAGATATTTAGATTTTACCGCTAACTTTGAACTGTAGTAATATCATTCAGGATTTTGATTTGTATTTTAACAATAATTCCTGTTTATCTTGACAAATATTTGCTTTAAACAAAAGGATCATCCTTAACAAAATTTTATTTTGTTTCAACAATTCCCACCTTCCATAAATTCCCAACTTCTCATAACAGTAAGCACGGTTGCCAAAATATTTACATTCACGATTGTACAAAAATATAGCTTTGGTAAAAAGTTCGATTGCAGAGCTGTAATCTTGAGCTGAAGCCTTCTTGTTTCCTTCCATTGCAAAATTCCGAGACTCGATTATGTTTGCAGGAATGGCCTGCTCACCATTTTCTGCTGTCTGAAATGTTGTAAAGATGGCAATAAAGTAACTTTTACTATATTTGCTCTTCATGATGTACAACAATTAGTTAATTGAGAACCAGTGTAACAACACCACAGTGTAGCCTTGTACTGTTGGAATCATTTACAGATTTGGGTTGTAGTTCAATTTATTCTTTACCATTTACAGACATAAACCAACTTCTGCTTACTACAATTTGGGTGGTGGTGCTACAGTGGTTTATAAAGTTGGGACATAATACTGTTTATGTGGAACCTTTTAAAGTAGACTAGCACTCTTTGAATAACTAGGCCGTTTACTAATAATTAGCAGCAGTATTATTATGAAAACAAACAGACACATAACCATCTACACAATCTGTTCTATCTTTACGCACGAAAAGTGTTTTTGCCACTTACCTCATCCTTTTTCCCAGGTATTTTTGGAGCAGTTTTCTGCTTTATTTTACTATTCTGGGCAACTTTTGCAAAAAACGCACTGTCCTTGTCCCAACCAGGCTCCTGAAAATTAAAACAAAAATTTCTGAATGCTCGATTTTGCATGCTAAAGTATTTGCAGTAAAACCTATTTATTTAAAGTAGAATCAAAAACAGAACTGCTAAAAAAGCTTAGATATATATCGAACAAATTTCGTTTGAACAATCACTGTTGATTGTATTAGTGCAGTAGCAGTTATGCTTTTAACTAGAAGGGTGGCTTTCAACATATTGCCATTCCATATACACTATTACCTTATTTAAAAATGTATATATATTGACCGTGTCATTTCGCATTGGGNGAAAAAAAAAAGAAAAACAAACAAACAAACAGAGTGAAAACAATATGTGTCCCCTTTGGGAAGGGGACCCATAATTAGGCTACTGTTAAACTTTTTGTCTGGTATTCCTAAATCCTATTCATAAAGTTCCAAAGGTTTACAAATTTCTTGTTTGACTGTTTAAAAACTATTTATCTATAGAGGATACAGTCTGGAAGAATATTGAATAAAACTTTACACCAACAAAGAGAAAGTATTTCATTTTCTGACCAAAACATAAAACGTGTATTGTTTGCAAATATGATTTAGAAGTTGAATTTATAGACTGGACAAATGCAAAACAAGCAGATTTTTGGTTTTAAACAAGAAAGCAATGACCAACCTCGTTGTCATTTTCAGATTCTTCGTCACTTGATCTGCAAATAATATTTAGTTGCTTGTTAAAAACATCCACTATAGTGCTATTCTTGACGGTTTGGTACACTGTTGCATAATATAGCTTACACGTAAGTGCTCGATGGCTTCTTTTTCAGCTTTGCACGATGTTTGTTAGAAACTTTGCTATCTTGATTAAAACTTGTTGAGGACGCCCCATTTGTTACGCTGCTGACAGAAGATGTCTGCTGATGAAGAAACAAAAACAAGTAAAAGATAATTTTAATGAATGACTCGATGCTTGTACTATGTTACATCGTTAAAATAGATATTTACAAAACATATTGGGGTTATATTTTCCTCCGATCTTTTGGCGGCAATTTCTTTTGGAAGCACAAGTAGATTTTACAGAAGCCACTGAACAAGAGAACATATACTTGTTACCTAAGATGTTTTAATTACCTCCCAATAATTTGACCCATTTTAGGGGGCTAGCAGGATAACAAGGGTTCAAAAAAAGAAATTGACACAGCTAATTGGTTTAACATAGTTTAGGAATTCGACCACTAATGGGGGCAAGCACTAGTTGTCAAAACTGTTAAATTACCTTCAGATCATTTCAGAAACAAAATTTTTGAGTAAGATCACAACTGTTTCCGGATAAGCAAAAACAGAACTGAAAGTCATATCAGATTTTTTTGTATGTTTAAACAAAGTATCAACACATACTTTAGAACTTTTAGACACAAATTCTCAGATACTGACAAAACCAACCTGTTTATCTGTTTTTGGTTGATCTTTGTATGATTTTAAACTAGCATCGTCATCACTTGATTCATAAATTTCAGAACTGGTAGTCCCAGAAAGCTTTTTCGCTTGTCGTTTTCTTATCTTTTGTCTCTAAAAATTGCAAAATTTGTTTTACAAATCTGCGTTACATGCATACAAATTCTGGACATTTCAAAATCTTAAACAAATTCATAAAATTCTTGCCATTTTCTTTTGTCTACGTTTGTCAGCTTTTGTTTTTTCCTTGTTTTCTTCATTAATTAGCTCAGCAGCTGCTTTGTTGGCTTTCTGAAAAAAAAAACACAGAACATCAATTTGTTCTACAGAACTGTTATGGCATGACCATGAGTGTCTATTTTTTAGCAATATTTTTTTCATGAGGGGTGGCAAAATGATCAAATCCAAGGGGTCTGACATGTGATCAAATTGCACAATGTACACCGATTGGTTTATAACATCATTATACTCTTTGTTATGCATTGTTGAATGAACGAAAAGATATTTACGTCACATGCCTCGCACATGTTTGGTGTAAACCTGTCATAATGAATACAGGAAATTTCTGCAGCATAGATTATTTATAATGGCTGCCACCCTAAAAATTTTCAGTGGGGTGGCTGCCACCCCTGCCCCCCATGGAATTGACGCAGGACATGACCAGTTTTAGGTAATTGCTACAAATTAAAAAAACAAAATCCTGTAATGTAGTGCATTTCAGTTACCTCTGCCATTTGATCCAATGACATTTCATCACCATTCAACTCTAAATAAAAAATCACAAAGGTGAGCTGACATTAACAGAATACTGAAGTTATAAAGTGATGACAACCGTAATTGAACAACATTTGTCTGTGCATATTAAAAAGTTTTAGAGAAGTTTTTTATACTGTTTGGCATCATTTTTTTTTTGATTTTTACTCCCATTTTGTATGTGAACTCAACACAATCACAGAAAACGCACACACTCTAGTTCATCAACTATATCCAAGCTAAATTAGGCAAAATAAAAAGTGCAAAAAACAAATTTTTATGATTCTTTTTTAACATAGTGACATGCACAATTTACCCGTAATTTTTAAACCTTCCTCTTTCTTTTTTTCATCATCCTTGCTAACAAAGTAAAAGTATCCATGGTCGGTTTTCACTGCACAAATTAAAAAAAATTAACCAAAAAACAAAATTACTGCATTCCAATTGCATTAGCATGCACAGAAACAACTAAAAAAGAGCATAATGATTGCTATTCAAAAATGTTGACAAAAAAATTGACAGTTAAATAAGGTTTGTAAACTAATGTACTTGAAAACGTATTGCACCATCAATAGGATTTTTATTTAATGGTATGTTTGGATAATCTGAAAGCAACACTAATGAAAATTTCCAAAGAGATGCTTGATTATCACCAAAAGCAGAAAAAACAAATATCCACACATGTTTTGTTTGGTTAGATTTGTCCTTGGTGGTGGAACAACACCTAAATGCATTAGGCTAGCAATGAGTCCATTGCTGAGGTACCTGCTGCATTGCAGTTCCATTGGATACATTTTTATTTGATTTTTTTTTAACTTTAATATTGTTTAATCCATTAGGTCCATTGGGTTGGAGCAATGCTGTTTGAATTTCTTACACAGGAAAACACAAGCTAACTCCCCGCTAACCACTCGGCCGTCTTGGCAGTATTGTTACTTACTTCTGAATATTGAATTNAATGTTGACAAAAAAAATTGACAATATTAAAAAGGTTTGTAAACTAATGTACTTGAAAACATATTGCACCATCAATAGGATTTTTATTTAATGGTATGTTTGGATAATCTGAAAGCAACACTAATGAAAATTTCTAAGGAGATGCTTGATTATCACCAAAAGCAGAAAAAAATAAAATTTCACACATGTTTTGTTTGATTAGATTTGTCCTTGGTGGTGGAACAACTCCTAAATGCATTAGGCTAGCAATGAGTCCATTGCTGAGGTACCTGCTGCATTGCAGTTCCGTTGGACACTTTTTTATTTGATTTTTTTTAACTTTAATATTGTTTAATCCATTAGGTCCATTGGGTTGGAGCAATGCTGCTTGAATTTCTTACTCAGGGAAACACAAGCTAACTCCCCGCTAACCACTCGGCCGTCTTGACAGTATTGTTACTTACTTCTGAATATTGAATTGTTTCCCCCTGTGACAGCCGCCCATATATCGTCGTCGTCGTCCTCAATTCCATCCACAAGATATTTAAATGCTTCCCTCACTTCCAAAAAGTTCTTTACCAAAATTACATTATCAGCATCATTTGTACAAACATGTCAACTGTCAATAAAACAGTGATTGTTCCCACATAATGCTGCGTACACACGGAAGTTGGCAGTCTTAAAAATGGCTGTGGTCAAGTGTTTTTTTTTCAGAACCAGAAAAACTGTAGGCAAGCAATCTGATACCATGGTACAAGTTTAACAGATTTTTTTTTCTTTAAAAGCAATTAATGTACATACATGAATGGATTTTGATGAATGATTATGTCGTTTCGGATGCCATTTCATCAACTGTTTTCTGTATGCATGCTTAATTGCTTCAAATCCAGTTCCTACAAAAAGCATAAGTTGATTTACTCCATCACAAACTTTTTACACACATTTTGTTATATCACCACAATAAAATAAATTGATCAATTCAATACTCCTTTTCTTTTTAAAGCCTATACGCCTTGTCAATTTCTTTGTTATAAAGCACATTTAAACTTTGCATCCAGCCAAAACCAATAATGTATTCATGTTTGTGGATGGGTCATATGCGTCTTTTTTCATAAGCATGTCTGCTTACCAATTTCTTTCGTTTATAGAAAACATTTACTGGCAAAGTAATATAATTTATAAACCTGAAACCCACCTTCATCAGCTTTTAGTATTTCAAATGCTCGTTCACGTGTCAGTTTCACTTGGCTCATGCTTCCATACCCCAATGTTGACTGGCATCAGTCAATCCACAACATTTGCCCCCAATATTACCAAATCATTAAAAGCTTCATTGTACATAAAAAATACAAGTAAATATTCGTTAAAACTGAACGCAACATATAAGAAATGAAAACAATACTTGTCGCCTCCATGGAAGGGAACCCATAACAAGTATTGAAAATAAGTGTAACTTTTACTGAAAATGATGGGAGTCACATCCACAACTGCAAGTCAGCATGCTGGATCAGCGAAATGTATTTGAACAACAGCTTAGCATATTTGGTAGGACTCAATTCGATAAAAAGATCACATCTAGAGGACCTGGATGTTTAGAGTTTGGACCAACAATGCCATTGTTAACCAACATTACATAGAACATAAGGTGACGCATGGAAAGTAAAGAGCATAACCTTTTCTTTATGACTTTGCCATTGTTTGTGGATTTAAACAATATTCATGTTTTGGTTTAGTGATAGTCAGGTTTTGGTTTTGTGATAGTTTTTAAAACTCATGTTTTATTATTCAGTTGAAAATTGTGTATGAAACCATTTGATTTTTATTTCCTCCTTTTTTGTTTTAACTTTACTATTTTCGTTTTTTAATTTTTCTGTTATCTGAATTTTTTTCATTCATCAATTGTAACAGAAATCTTTTGTACAAATCACACAACAAACGGCTTATGCCAATAATACCAGCGATTTCAAACAGGCACATTGCATTTGCACACAGCTTTTCTGGTAAAGCGAAAAAGTGAAACTTGCTTACAAACCTTTAGCATCAGTTCCTTAACAGCACACAACAGAAGCGCCAGAGCTTTAAAATATTTAAGTTTTGTTGGGGGGCGATAAATTTTCCGAATATTGTTTTGCGCTTACTGTCATGTTGGTCATCGACTCATCGTGGACATTTTTAGTATTCCCCTGCGTTGCTGCTGCCGTTTCCATAATTATTTTTTAACAATTGTAGTCCCAAATGACGACTCCGCCCAAAGATAAAGCAACGTTGTCTGCAGGGTGGAAAGTGCTTTCGGAAAAATTGTAAGGGACATCATTGCCACCGCCATTGTGAAAAAAACGTTGTTTCAAAAAATACATTTTCTGTTAAGATTGTGTCATCTGCAAGAAAATGCTACAACTCCACAACTTGGCAAACTCGACGAACTTCGGAAAAATCGTTTAAAAGATTACATATTACTTCCTGTCCACAGGTTTGACGAATTTCATGGCAGAACCAAAGTCACCAGTAAACATCCCGGTAAACCAATAGTGGGTAATTTATCGTCGTCTGATATATGTTTGTTACAAGAACAAACGCAAACCTTCAGCAGTTTTGCAAAGTGTTGAAGATTACTTCTGGTTTTCTTCCAGAAGGAATTTTGTTGATAGCTTATTTTCTAGTTTGGCTCTCTCCCCCAAAAAGTCACTAAAACACTAAAAACTAATCCACTTTTTTAATCTGCATTAGGATAATTTGTTAACTGTTTCAATTATCAGAATAACGTTTTTTTATTTTTTTACTATTTTCTTTCGTTTAGTTGTCCAAAAGAGAAACATTGCAAGCTTTCCAGATGACATGGATTTAAGTTTCAGCAAAGGAACTTTAGGCGATTACACAAAATAATTCAAGAAAAACTGGCCATTCATAAATGTTTTATTAGCAAAACAATGTAACCAAGGTACTTTGAGCAGCAGCAAATAGCTCAAGATTGTCTGTTTACAAGCAGAAAAGAGTACACAATATTACATGTTGGAAATATGCTGTGTTACAATTTGACTCTTTTGATGTTAACTTGATATGATATGTTGTTTCTATTTTTGTAATGCCTTTTCATTATCTGTCTTACAAGAAACAAATTTAAAACTAAAAAACAGGCAACAGCAATGCTGCAGGGAGTAACAATTATTGTATCACAATGCAGGAAGAAAATGGAACTTTTAATTAATTGTATATTTGGTCTTTGAATTCAACAACATAATCAGGTTTCATTGCACACACCAACACAGATTAAATATGTCGCAAAATTTAAAAATTCAACCTCTCAGTAAAAGAAGCAAAAAGTAGATGGCACATAAATGTGAAATGACCCTGTAAGGGGACATTTTAGTAAGTCCTATTTCTACCTTTTTTAAACAATTGATGTTATAATTCGATCATAGTTTTTTGGAGGCGGAACATGTGACCATCATATCAGATACAATCACAAACAAGTTGCAAGTTTTCCCAATCACAACAGTATTTAGGGAACACAAGGCCTGGATACACACACACACACACACACACACACACAATGCATTTTATATTTAGAAAGGCTTCAAATTATTCCATTTATTAATGCAGTTTTATGTACACAAAGGTGTTTTGGGTGGCAGCATAAGCTACAAAAAATGAATAGGCGTACTGCATTACTTTGCTGAACCAGATCTTAACAAGAATATTTGCTATTCACCTGGTAAAGCTGGGTAAACTATATCCTTATTTTAGTAACAAGTATCGTCATTGGTAACTTAAAAAACATATTCGCTAACAAACAAAGCGCATTAAGCAGTAACAATTGGTCCTTATGGTTTGGCTAAAAATCTAAAACAGAAAAAGACAGTCTCAGTAAAGGAGGTCACAAACACATCAGAAAAATAAAGTACATGATATGCAAAGTAACAAAGTTAATACTACAGTGCAAGTTAAAAAAAGCACAACACAAAATTTGTGATTAAAACAATGTATTTGAAGGTCATAATGGACAAAAATGTCCGAAACATTTTTGTTAAAAACAGTACTATCTTATGGACATAGATAGATTTTCAACATTTTTTTACATGTATTCTGTTGCTTCTAAAATGATTGGCAATACTTCTATGTAGTTGCTAGTTAAAAAACATGATCTACTTTACAGTGATCGATAAGGCTTTATTAGTATATCATATTTTAAACTATTAGATTGTATTTTATGTTTGTTTTATGTTACGATTTAAACTTTTTTCTGGTTACACCTTTGTGATCCCAGGATGAGCACAGATCCTCAGCAGCCCTGACAACTGAGATGGTGTTTACTGCAATACTGAGATGTGTACATAAGTTGTTCCTTTGTGCAGCATGCCTAAGTAACTCTGTATTTGTTTTTCTTGTCAGCCTTGTTCATTTTCTCCCCCTTTCTGCTTAACATTGTATTAAGCACGAACATAACTCCAGTGTTTTTCTTCTTTTTGATATTGCTGGGCTTTATTGCCGAGCGGTGGTCAACACTGGGGTCCAAGTGGTTTGCTACTGTTGAATGTGATTTATTGGATGCATTGGATGATGTCTTCGATAAGGGAGGTCGGTGCCGTTCAGTGGCTGAGCTATGTGGATCAGAAAATATGCTAAATGTGGATGGAACGTGCATAGACTCTGGTCGGGGAAGTATGTCCTCATCTGTGTACAGTAAAGACCCCTGAAGTTGCTTGCCCTGTTGTATAGAGCTATACATCGATCCAGTAATGTGGGTAGGAAGAATTGTGACAACAGACTCAGAGCGCTTATGTACAGATCGTCCATCTCTCCGTGGAACCTCTGCTGTTGGAGGAACGTCAGTGTGATGTAACGAGTCGTTGCTACGGTGGGCTACGCTGTCCTGTGAACTACTCCCAATGGACTGTGCAGAGGCTCGCTTGTGCAACAGGTATTCTCTACTCCCCACCTTAGATTCGTCGTTTATGTCCACAGAGGAGTCGCAGCGGCTGCCGAAGCCATACCCACTGTCCTCGTCAACCTGAGCAGACATGTGATGTAAAACAGGGACTACGGGCATGAGATTACTTGTACTCTGCGAGTGTGGTGTAGAGAGTCGTGGCTTTCTCGCCGATAACCGCTTGGTTTGCAAGCGTTCTTCCAATTTCCTCTGTTTCTTGTCGGGAATCTGACAAATCACCGATCGACAAAAATGAACAACATGCCATGACCATGTAATTAGGGCATGCCACCATTATCACCAAATTATCACTTTTCATACAGTCTTGTGTGCAATAAAAGATTTGAAATTATAACAAACATTATTACAAGACCAATAGTAGTCCTAATTTTTACTACTGCTTGCCAAATTACAAATATTATTTTTTCAATGAAACTAGAAGAAAAAATATTTGTTACATCATTAAGGCATTCTTCCAGTTCTTTTTTTGAAAAAAACTACAATTTTGTGACTGTCATAATACCCCCTACTAATTGTGGGGCACAGAAGCAGCATAAACATAAAATTTTTCTAAGGCAGTTTTGCGACCATGAACAGATGAAAGGCATGCAAGCTGCAAAAAAACATAATACAAAATACCTTGATTGCACCTAATCACCACTGCAATTTTCTCCATTTGAATGAGTTTGACTTTGCAACCTGTTGATCAAGCCAGGCAAAAATAAAAATGGCAACAAAAATTGAACAAAAAAGTTTGCCAAAAAGGTAATTGAAAAGAGCAAGTTGATTGGGCAATGGTTTGCACCACACAAGCATTTAACTAGACATTGCAAATGCGATGGAAATTGGGAATGAACACATGAAAAAATTTGTTTTCTTTTCAGAAGCTACATTAAGAGTGAATAGTTAATGAACACCCGCAATACTTTGGGTCAATTAGGCCGAGGGCCAGTTCAGTATGTAATGACAATGTAATGCCAAATGACCAACTTTTATATGATATGTAAAACCAATCCCACTATTTGTCCATTACTCACAGCAAAATCATAGTCGGATCTGCACAAAAATTGCAAAAAATAAGGTCAAAGCGAAGAGAATCAGACTTTAAAAAATTAGCAGCATTGAAGGCGTTGAGAGCAA
>QXVZ01007118.1:0-24007 GCA_008931825.1 Phallusia fumigata
TCCAGTGGCTGCCAAAGACCTACGATCGGCTGTGGAGAAAATCGGAATCCCATGTTTTCTGGGTAAGAGCTACTCCTAATCAAAAGAAATTGATTATGATCTCAGTATGGTTATACATTGTTCACTCAACGCAGTAATTCTGTTTTGCAAAGAGCTGACTTTCGGATTTTTTGTTTGTAGGTGGAATGTCTCGGGGTCTCCTGGGACGAAATTCAAAACTTCACATTCGACAAAACAGACGAGCAGCTTTAAAGGTGCGACAGTCTATAATGCATAAAAAAATGAGAAAAAGGTTTATTTTCCTTGCTGTCGTGTGTTAACACACATTAACACATGCAGAGTTATGTTTATTTTATAATGCTGACATATTATCATTCTGATGACTTGCATTTTTTTAACAGGAGGCAGATTTGGTGATTCTTGCTGGGAATGTTTGCGACTTCAGACTCGGATACGGAAAGGTTTTGCCAAAGAAGGCGAAGATCATTGCAATTAACAGAAACAAGGTAAAGTTTGTCGAGTCATGATTTTATTTTTGTCAAGTCATCCTGAAATATATTGCTGATGCTGAAATTAACTCGCCTTTATTTTTTAATAAGGAGCAACTGTACAAAAATACAGATATGTTTTGGCGCCCCACAGTGGCCATTCAAGCTGATGTGGGCTGCCTCGTGGTGGCGCTAGCGGAACAACTTGGAAAAGGGTTTTCGTGTTCTCAAGACTGGATTGAGCAACTTGGACAAAGTAAAACACACAGATACTATTATATTTTCATTCTGGCATGAAATAATCCTGCTGTGTCTAAATTTAGCAAAATGTTTACTTACATTGTTAGGTGACATCAAGAAAGAAAAACTGAACAAGGAATTGGCACAGCAACCAACTAAAATTCATCTTAACCCTATCAAGGTTGGATTTTTTGAAATAAAATGCAATTGAGAGTCCAGCGTTAGTTACTTAGGTTTTAAGTCCAACAAGAAATCTGATTTGTTTTGTCACAATTACAGGTTTTGCAACAACTCGAAGAGATTCTGCCTGACAACAGTATTCTAGTTGCCGATGGTGGCGATTTTGTTGGGACTGCTGCATATACTGTGCGACCCCGTGGTCCACTTAGGTGAGAAACTATATTGTCACAAAAAAGATTTTCCCTTGTCTAATGCATGTTTTCCCTATCTTTGCCCTACAAGTTAGCTCTTATAACCGACAACTACTTGAAACAGCAATAAACAAAAATAAAAAAATAAAAAAGGATCAAATATTTAGAATGTCAGATTGAAAAAAACATTGTCATTAGTTAAAATTAATAGGATAATTTACCAATGCCCTTTCACAAAGTGTGAAAAAAAGCAAAAACCCAACAATATTTGCAGATGGCTTGATCCTGGTGCATTCGGAACACTCGGAGTCGGAGGAGGTTTTGCACTTGGTGCCAAATTGGTTTGCCCAGAATCAGAGGTCTGGGTGATTTACGGGGATGGAAGTCTTGGTTACAGCATAGCCGAGTTCGACACCTTTACAAGGCACCAGGTGCTACATTGTGTTATTTCCTACCGACTTAGTAAATTTGTCAATTTACCTTTTCTTGGATAAGTAGCCGCGCATATAATAAATATGTGGTTGTGTTTTTATTGCTATTGTGTGTTTTATACAGATTTTTAAATCCAGTTTTGTGTTTCATTTTGTAACACATTAGAAACAATAGCAAGATATGTCATTTATGGCACTATGTGGTAGTTTTTCTTTTTTAAATGAAAAAAGTAATTCATGATTTTTTTCCCAGCTTCCTATCATTGCACTTGTTGGTAATGATGCAGGCTGGACTCAAATTGAGCGGGAACAAGTCCCGATGTTCGGAAGCAGCGTCGCATGTCAACTAGCTTTTACAGGTCAGATGTTTAAACCCTTGCTTGCAGTGGTAACATGATAACCATAAGTAAAGTAAATGCAATTAACCTACATGCAAATTACTGCCAACTATTTTCTGGACCTCAGAACTGCTTTAAAACAAGTGTTGTTTTGAATAGACTCTATATGTATCACTGCATGCCGGATTTTATTATTCACCTTGTAGTCCAATCTGCTACTGCCTAAAACCGAAATGGCAGTAATTTGGTCCAAATTTAGGGTTATTTGATGCCCAACCACCATTTGTGTTAAGACAAAAGACACAAAAAAGCAGCTTAAAAATTTGAAACTATTTAAATATATTTTTTACAAATTTGTGCCTTGTTGCTGAGTTGAAACAGTTGGTTAAATTTCACAGATAGTTCAAAATAAACCATTTTCACAGATTACCACACAGTGGGTGAAGGTTACGGCGGGAAGGGGATGTTGCTGGGTCGAGGAGATGACATTGATTCGACTTTACGCAAGGCACAGGAGATAGCAAAGAATGATAAACTGCCTGTACTTGTAAATGTGCTTATCGGTAAGACTTCGTTCAGAGAAGGTTCAATTTCAGTATGATCCAACTAAGTTAGGCTTCATACACTTGAGGTGGGTGTACCAACTAGCTTTGTCCAGTCAACTGTAACGATGTTTTAACCTTGTGTGATTTGGTTAAAACGATTTTTTGTCACAGTTGACTTCACAAAGCTCATTCTAAAACCCACGTTAGGCATTTTTTTATGCATTTACCGAAGCAGGTTGATAAATTTGTCTGTTGATTTTTTTAAAACACTTGGAATAAGTTTCGAAATGTTTAGGGCATATTTTTGTGTTCTTAAATGAAATCGTTGTTTGTTCCAAATGATTTATATTTTCGCGAACAATGTCTCTGATTCTAAATTGTTTTGTGAACCAACAAGATGGTACTAAGTTTCTGTGCCATAGTCTTTTCCTAGTTAGGGCAGTGTAAAAATATTTGCAAACATTTGTAATGCTGTAATCCCTCCTAATGTTAAGTAAAACAATTCCTGGATGTTCAAACATTTGATTTACTAAATGCAAAATTCTTTTCAAATTCTGTATGTGTGCAATTACATGATTATGTTAATGCTTGTAATGTTTGAATGCTATTTAAGTTCTGGATAAAAACAAATTGTGTAGATTGTTCCCAGTTTGTGTTGTTTTGCCAAACCTTGATTTTCGCATGCAAAATAAATTCACATCACTATTAACTAAACTGCTGCTACAAAAATGTCTATTCTCTAATGACACAGTTAAGTATAGACATCTTAACATCTGAAATATTGTTTGGAGGGTTGTTGTAGTTAGCTAACAATACTTTGTGGGGTCGTCCAGCCAACGTTCGTTTACACTGCAAACAGGTGTGTGCGCATTTTTTTACACTATTTTCCAACAATGGACAATGCTGCGAGCAGCATGCAAGAAAAATGATTGCAAGGCAGAAAGGCGATAAGGTATGAAAATAATTGAAATATGTACACACACATATATTTGTATAAATGTTTAACAATACAATATCGTTTTGTCATGGAATAAAATTTGGAAAACTGAGATGTCTGAGTGTTATAATAGGCGCCAGTTTTTATGACAGAATATGAGTATGATGCAATTCTTTGGAGCTGAATAAAGTTAAGTTTGTTTCAACTGAAATCGTTGCAGAATTACCACTAAGTCGGAAACGATTCGCACGAAATTGAAGGAGACAGCAAGCACTACAGCTTCACCGTTACAAACTCGACGATTATTTGGCGCATTTATGGCCTTTACGACAGTTGTAAACAGGAAGGTAAAACTGATTTGGAACTGTCAATCATACAAGAACGGCAAAACGCAAAAAAAACGTCAGGGTAACGACGTCATGGTGAATATGAACAACACGGTGCGCAAAAAAAAACTTACAATAATTCATTTCCACGTGAGGGCGATCTTGCGCTGTACAAAGAGCGATTTGGCGTGAAAGTCGGTCAGCTGACCTGAAGCGGAGCCGTGATTGGTCGGTTCGTGACACAACAATCTCAATGGTTGTTCGAGTCCATCGCAAACACCCAAGGTGCATTATGAAGTTCTTGTTCAGTCAAAAGTCCATCGTCTGTAACAGGTTAAGTTGATTTACCTGGGTGTTGTCTGTTTGCGCATGCGCAAAAGCTCTATGCGCATGCGTGTTAATTATTGGCCGCAGTTGGTATTTAACCAGTGCTTAAGGTGGCAGCATAAAACAAAGTGCAACTTATGGCATTTGAGAAGCGGTATTAAAACTTTTATAAGTTAAATTCGCCTCGTCATTTTATTTCAATACACATTATAACGCCTCGACCTTTTCAACAGCAAATATCAAAGCAACCACATCCATACAAAGTTATAAGATCACATGAACCCCACAAATTTCGCTTATAGCGGTGTTCAAATGGCTCCGTGATGTTACTTTGCTATTTGGAGGTGATTACTTGGTATTTGTCAGTGCAGCAGTAAATGAGAAAAGACGTTTTTTTGCCTGAAGCTTAGCAGGGTTTAGGGGTTACTTAAGGTCATTGCCGGAAACGGTGGGTTTACTTCATGTCAATACACCTTGGTAAACAGAAGATGATTTCTATAACGGCGGGAACTTTGGCTGTTAGGTACTGTCAGGACGCTTGGTACCTTTCGTAATATAGAAACGTACAACGGCTGTATTGGAACAGTTTAACATGTTTGAATGCAAAAGTTGCCACGGCAGGTTGTTTTCTTACAAGCTTTGCAATGTTTTGCATGACAATTGTTTTTATTGACCAAAAACGCCCCTTCTAGTGACAAAAAAACTAGTGAAAACCCGATGTATGTGTACAGAGTCATCTCACACAAGATTAATCCCAAACCAACACATTACATCATGTTGTTGTTTACTATCGGATTAGACAGTCTTGTTTGATCACATCACAACACATGTTACTGTGACGCGTAATGACGCAACAAGACGAAAGAAATGCAAATATTCTGTGTAAAAAACATGTTTGCAAACTTACAAGAAGCTGCCAAAATAGATTAATACCGGTGTGTACCTTAATTTTATGCTAATCCACGAAGAAAAATTACACAAGATTCGTGCGTTTTTAAGGTTGCTTTCAATTTTGTCGCATTTTAACCAGCAAAACTTATTCCAAGATGAGGTTATTAACGTACAATTTTGTTTGAATGTTTACCACAGACAACAAAGTACAACACACAATCAGCGACAAAACAATAATTTTAGATGAAGAATATTTGCTGTTTCACATGCGATTTTTTGAAACAGTCTTTTTGGCTAAAACAAGAAGTGTTTTTACAATTCTATACTTCTCGCCACTGGAACCAATACATTACATGTACTAATTCCGCCTAACAACTTAACCGCTGACACTCCCAGAGATTTTGGTAAAGCCAAGCTATAATGGTAAACATGTCTTGGTATAACTGACACCATTCCATACATAACAAGGTGTAGAATATGAAGTTGTGAACGTCAGAACGCGCCTAATGTAAGCTTGACTGACAGATGGGTAATTTATATGGGAGAAATGCACAGAGGAAATCTCCGCATCAACAAGTGTTGACTTGGTTAAGCTTGGGATTGGGGTCTGAGATTCAGCTGTTTAAAACCCCCTAAAAATACGTTCTGATTCCTGGTAACCAGCGGAACTTATTATTGTCATTGGGACTCTGCATGGATAAAAAAGGCGCTGATGGTGCCCAAAAACCCCATATAATTGCAGTACTCAAAAGATAAAATAACTCAGAAATGATAAAATAACTAAGTTTTTTATTGTCAGCTATGTAAGAAGGTGTGTAACATCGTTGAAAGGTAATTCGAACACAAAAACCAGCTTGTACTGTTGTTTAGTACATACGTTCAACGGTGTTGTAAGCAAAATGCTGAAAAAGATTGATTTTAATATCGCTGTTTTTAAAGTATATCTTTTGGGGGCGTGAGGGTTAACCGATGGGTTAACTGGGGTTAAAAGTGCATGGATTCAGATATCGTTCTATCATGTGTGTAAATTTAAACCTCTTTTCTTGATCAAATGGGAGGAACAAATCGACGTTAGACCGAAAAAACTGAGTGAAAACAATGTATGTCCCCTCCATGGAAAGGAACCTATGTTAAACTGTCAGACAAAAAGAAAACAAATTTGTCTTTGCCGAGGATGGTGGAAGTTAAACGCGGCACACGTTAGTTGTAACCTGAAACCCTTTGTGTCAAGTCCACGACCACATTTCAGATTTATATCTACGACAATGTCATCATACGCGAGCACCGCTATTGATGGGGATGTGATATAAACTAAAGATGCGTCGGAGATACGGGAACAGACAAAAGCTTTTTGTCTCCATCCTTACGACAAACGTTCGCAAATCATCGACTGATTTGTCAAGTATGAAAAACGAATTAGTTCCGCTGTTAATACGTTCACAATTTTTTTGAAAAAGTAGGGGCAAAAATGTCTCTTTTGGGGGCACCGGTGCATTAGTGTATGTTTGAACTTTGCAGATCAGTTTTTTGCTGTTACATCGTATGTTCGACTTTTAAGAAACTNAAACATTATGATTTCCAACAGGTTTAAATCTCAATTTCTGCAAGCCTGACCACCAAAGTTTCACGCAAACTTCAGTCATCACTCGCTTTTAGATTTTTACCCAGAACGGATTAAATTTTCTGCGCTCGTTTTTATGACCTTTAACCTTATTAGCTGGCTTCACGGAAACGCTACAGCGAGTTTGGTAAACACAGGCGATTGACCCGTCGTTAAGCTATCACGGCTAAATGTCAATTTTATAAACAGATATAACCTGGTTAATCACATGTCAAATGCTGTGTTATTTGATGAATAGATTTGATAGGTAACATGTAGACAATTTAATGGACCTTTTTTCTAAGTCAAAAATGGAAAAACCAAATTCCTTGCATTTAGTTTTATTTTTGCAGAAAGTTTATAGTGCAGTGAGATATAATTTCATGTTTGATCGCATGATCACGATACCCTATACACCACAAGTGGCAATTTGCATTTTTCCTTCTCGAAATGTGTTAAGCTGACATTCAAATGACCTCTAAGCGCTGCTGGGCCACAAGAATGCGCTTCGAAAACCACAGTACTTGAACTTCAATGCAAAGTGCACTTCTTTATAGCGATTGTAACGGAAGAAAAACTATTTTATGTACTATGTGGCGCAACTGGTATTTGTGTTATCTTCACATTGACCATTAAAACTAGTTTTACTATTGGTCTGCATTTCAACAAGAATCAGAAGTTTGTATGGCATTTCGTTCACACCCGCACACCTGTGGTTTGCAACCTGTGGTACTGGTGGTACATAAGAATCTGTTTTTTTACTATAGCTTTTGCTTACTTATCAATTTCGTTTTATAAACTCGTGCATTTTCGTTTTTTCCTCTACTTATCTGTGTAGTTTTATTACCAATTTCGTTTCATTACATCAGCGTTTTACAAACTTTTTTCAATGCACGTATTTGGAAAAGTTGGTTTGACTTTCGACGCACCAGAAATAAGAATTTAAAAAAGACTCTGATTACTATATTAATTGATACATACAAAACAGTTGAGCTACGAAACATATTTAGTGTGCGACGCCCCTGGAAAATTTCAACGATGCACAGTATGAAACCACAACACTACATCATCAAAAGTTAATTTGAAACGGGGTGGTATGCGATGACAGAACAGGACCTCAGAGGTAAGCAATCTAAAATGGTTGGGAGCCACTGCTCTTTACCAGTATACTTGATACACAGGCAACTCGGCAATACATAAACATCCTGTTCAAATGTGAAAGCCAAGTAACCAGGATACGGTTTCCTTTCATTGTCGTGTGCAACGTGGACGAAATGCTTCCTGTGAGCTTTTTCAGCACAGTGTGTCTGCAAATGCTGCCAGGACTGAACGATTTTGACTGGTATGTATTGGTAAAGATGGGCTGCATATCTTGCGTGCGTTAGCACAAGAGCGCTGCTTTGCAAGGAATTATCAAATAAATGTAGACATAGTTAGGAATCCAAGATATAGACTTTTGTCATTATGCACTGATGATGACAAATGAAAGCCACGATTGTTGAACCGTTTGCATTACAATGTAGTTACTTGACACAAGGTCTATGACAGATAATCCATGTAGGCAAACTGGAAAACATTTTTTTCTGTGAAAACCCCTAATGCACATGTAAGACAGGGAAACAAAAAATTCTCAAAACACATTAACTACAGACACTAAACGAGTCCACGTTTTGTCACGTAAAGGGTTTGTTGTTTTTGTTTCATTTTTTTCCTCGGTGGGCGGGGCAACGCCTGAATGCGTTATGCTCATTATGAGTCCACCGTCGAGCTACCTGCTTCATTGCAGTTCCGTTGGATCATTTTTTGTTTGATTTTTTTCGATTTTAAAAGTTGGTGACTTCAATGTGGGTCAACCCATCGGGTTGAAGCAATGCGGCTTAAGTTTCTTGCTCAGGGAAGCACAAGCGACCGAGACAGGATTAGAACCCACAACCTTACCAACACAAGGCAGTCTCGCTAACCACTCGGCCATCTTGGCGGTGATGAAAAACAATTGTGACCTTGTTTTGCCCTTACTCCAACAGAGATATGTTTACGTAATTTGTTTTCATCCGGAAACATACAACGGTCAATACATAAAGAGAGCGAGTCAATATAAAACGTATAAACCACAAACGACCAATTGCTGACCTATTTGCAAAGAAAATCTGTATTTTATATTTTGTAAATTGCCCAAAGAGTTTTGTGTTTCGTGACTATAAAACACACTTACATGGTTGGAAAGTACGCTATAAAAGCCATTTACATTCATAAATTTCAAAATGATGGTACTTTCAGGCACGGTTGTTGAAATCTAAAATGTTGAACTGTACCAAGTTTTAGAGAAAGTTTAAAATATTCAACCGACAACTGCATACTGTTTTAAGCGACAAATTTCCTGATGACAACAGCGTTTGTCGAAACGTACCCCCCCTTTTACACACAAGTACTGGCTTGTATCTTCGTATTGTGATCGTTTAATGACTTTTAGAAAACAGTACGTCACTTTTTCAACAAGGATTTTCAGTGATGCAAGGTAATCCTTCGCAAACATGAAGGTCTTACTATAAGCCGAAGTGCAACAAAGATGGCATTGTTTGGTCACAGTAGGATAATTGTTACACCGCAAGGGGCTCGTTTTAAAGGTCAAACGGATATTTTAACGTCGATTGTCGGAACAGACAACTAGTTTAAAGTGTAAAATGCGATTTTATGGGAAACTAATGCGGTTTACGATTTAACCACCTGTTAAAGGAAAACTGAAAAACGATATTTACCTTTCTCAGAAGGTAAACATTCTTAATTGACGTTTTCCTTTAACCAAGCGATAGGAAACTTTACTTACTGACCGCTATTTCCGAAAATGAGGTAACGCATGAGCCCAGCGGCCGCTGTGATGTCACAAGGGTGCGCATTGTGCGTCACAGAGGCCGGTTGTTGTTCTGTGTGACGGATGCTGATCCATGGAACTGATGGAACCTCATTGCAACAACAAGTTTTTGCATTAACACCGGACTAACGAATGACTCATCATATTTGTTGCGAGTTTATGCTGATGAGTCAGCACTTACGCTGCGTCAGTTGGTGCCAAGTTGTCCTCTTGTTTTCATTACACAATTTTAAATTCAAGTTGTTTGCTTTTTGTGTTCAGGCGCAATTCAAGGAACCAAAGAATATATATGTCGATTCCACTCCTCAAAAAAACAAAAGAACTCTATAGAATCCCATCTCCAGGAGTTAAACCTGAAGCCGCTCCAAACACTACATACAACCATATATCATACGCATAACTAAATTCATTTTCATCACATTTAAACTAGAAAAAATCGTCGGTTGAGCGCACAAAGCTCGCTAGTAAACCCGCTGCAGCTACGAAAGTAGTTGAAAACTGTTAAAACAAACTTTGTTAAAAAAAACGTTTGTCGCTTGCATACTGACAACTCATCCACACAAAAAAAGCTCAGAGTCTTCACGTTACCGAACTTATTTCATAATCACCATCCACACATCAGACAAGCTTCCAACAACAACAACAGAATGTAATTGCCCGAATCGTGACGTCGCACACAGCGGTGTTGCGCATGGTTGAGTTTGTAAAGGTGGCTTAGCTGGGCCTGTCAACACAACATCAAATCCCAGCGCAGAATTTTCGAGGTTAAACTACGGAGTAAGCCCCCGAGGCTATGGTAAGGAGGAGTTCACCACAGAAAAATATTGCCCTTTTAATGTTTACATTCGCATTGAACGTTTATACGTCACACGCCGAACGGTTAACTGTCAGTTGGAATAACAACGACAATTTTGTTGCTCGTTTCAGGCATTGTTTTTGTATTTGGGTGTTCAACCTAAATAAGTTTTATGGCGTATTTGTCAAAGCGTGATGATTTGCAAAGAAAACTGTTTTTTACCCAGCATCTGATAAATCAACCCACAAATTTTCATTACCAACGTTCTTTTTGATTCGTAAGATTTCCATGGCAGACAAATCTATGCAAAAATGTCGTTTTTCGAATTGTACATTGGCATACGGTTTTCCAAAACACAATTCACCCGTTTTGATTCAAAAATATTCGAAATTTTGACCTTTAATAAGCCTACAGAAATACACACACGAAAACAGGAGAATTAACATCAGAATCTCCTAATTACAGAGTTCACAAAACATAATCTAAGTTCATCCAGGTTCTACCGCAGCGGTTGAGAATGCAAGTTCGGGTTGTGGTAAGCCGTGACCTTTTACGGAGAGAACTTGCACTGAGGAAATGCGCACGAACCACAGGCGCTAGACTCGTGGCCAAATATGAGCAGGTTGTATGCGAAAGCTATCTGCTAAGCCCACAGCGAAAAACTTGTTTTGTGAATACATGACCCATGACCAAGGCTGCATCTTAATCTTGTTGATGTTCAGCGGTTTGGCGAGTGCTCGTCATGCTTGGTTAGTCATGGGGTGACCCACAAAGTACAAAACAAGTTGAAATTTGATTTTCAATACGTTTGGCAAATTTCGTCCTCGAATTGATAAATAATTGGTGGTGGTAATATTTTGTTTGGTGATAAATGTGTTGTTTAAAATCATCAAAGAAGTTCTACATGTCACTTTGACAGGCTACGGTAGAAGGCATGAGCGTTTTTAAAGCAATTGCACCCGCAATTTTGCGTGGCGTACACCAATATTTTTCCATTTTCACTCACTAATGAACATTTGAAGGCCACTTTTAAACAAAGTCTGCCGCTTTGTACGTAGGCGGAAATCTCAACAACCTGAAACAACCAAGTAAAAAGCGATTGGGGGTTATTTCTTTCTTCTGCTGTCACTAAAAACCGAGACCTCGCCATCACTCCCAAAGTTTCGAATGTAAAAAGTAAACTCACCATGTTTGCATCAACAACAAACTAAGATACGTAAAAATCAAACTATGACAAGTGTAATACCGGCACCTTGGTTCTGACGCACAAAGGTGATAAAAATGTTGGAGACAAAAAAATCGCACGTATAATTGTATGAATCGATGTGACGATAAGGGTGTAATGTTGCCTTTGACATTTCGCCACCCAGGTGCGTGGAAAATTATATTCTGATGCGTTATAGTGATTACCTACTCGAAAAGGTTGTGTGATCTTGTGCAAAGAACGAGTTTTGCGACAAAAGTAGAAACTTATTTTATGGTTTTTTGAGTTTGTTGAGGAAAAGGAAATTTCATAAAAATTTAAAACGGACTTTCTGTTTCGCATTTTTGAAACGATTAGACTTTTTGGCTTTGACTTGGAAGAGTCCATACCACCGTGATTTCTATCTGTTACTGCACACTAATCAATATTTTAGCAACAAACCTTTTACTGTCCCCTTGATGACAATCCAACACATCACCAACCATTGGCAGTCTAATTTAACCGATCTTCTCAACAAAATAAACAACGTAGACTCACCGTTGGTGTCGGCACGTTCAAATGGCTCCACGCTATCCTCAAGCATAGTTCCAGTCGAGTCAGCCAATTCCAGAGGTGTCACAAATCCATCGTTGTTCAAATCGTAGCGCCGGAATTTGTACGGCAAAGCCACAAAGCTGAACATAACAATGCAAGTGTTGACATATTGTTGCGTGCGACGACTGTCAATTTGTCAGACACATTGGACAGCTTTGCGTGAATTGGGTTACATCGAATGCTACAGATTCGATGTTGCGTTTTTCGACCCATCCAATAGGTAGCTTGCTCGATTCAGCCTTGTATTTGTAATGTTTAAGTGTTTCGTCATATCTACGACTTTACCTGCAAAATACCTGAAGCCATTGGACCCAGACCCCAGTAGCCCTAACCTTTGGCTTGATTTATTTTGCAAGTGGTCATCAAACCCTTTGTGCAGTGTGGTATAGCTGATGCACACCAAACGCACTTGTGGCGCCAAGCAGACTTGTGGTAAAATTAGGTACCAGGTGATCTTCTCCGCCTGTTTTTGCAGCCCAAGGCCGTAAATATTCAAGAAGCCAGTTTTCAACCAAAATTAAACTTTGCACTGAGTTGTCACATTTACCATAGAAACAGGCGATTTTAACAAGTACGCCCTACTATGTCTATAGCCCACCGAAACTTTTCCAACGACGGTTCATCAACAGCTGTTATCCGTGACAGTTCCGTAATGTCATCCGACGAAAGCGGTACATCCAATGAGACGCTCGACATTGCGGCTTCTTCGACTTGACCAATTATTGCGTCTATTCTTCTAAGTTTCGCGATTTCAGCGTCTAAGTTGCTCGGCGCATTTTCTACAGTTGCGTCGTCGTCATGGCGATGATGGTGGTGGTGATGGTGTCGTCTCTCAAGCTGTTAGCAAAACAAATAAAACGTTGGGGGTACATTAAAAGAGCCGTTTAAACCACCTTTTTACCAAATGAACGAGTCCATAGTGTCACAATCCCTAATAACTAACTAAAGGTAACAGAATTTATGTTTTAAACTTGATAGCTGTAGGCGCTACTTTAAATGAAATCAATATTCGTATGTCGTAAATTTAATCATTGCAATGGTTATCCTACTACTTATGTAAACGATTGTTTATTGATCCAAAACTTCCAGTACTGTTCAGAAACTATCAAAGATCTTATCACAGAAGACGCACAAATTAAGCCAAAAAAGCTCGATGAAAACGTCTGATGAGCCTGTTCGATCTTTGGGCGGTCAAACCAGACCCGTTGGTAAAATAAACAACCATCGAGCTTTTACACACACCTCGATATTTTCTTCGCTTTCCTGCGGCCTTTCGATGGGCGAACTACGGCCGACGCCAATCAGCAGCACCGAGACGATAATAATCACGCAGAATTTCATTATCAATCAAATCTACTTCACTACAAATTACAGTTTGTACAAAATTTGAACCCTACAAAAACAACTTTCTGTTAGATTTAACTACTTGGTATAACCTTACAACATAATTTTCAGATTTGGCCCTAAATGTTTTCAAAATGTGCAATAACATAATGAACACAACATATAAACACAAGCCAAAATAAGCTGCAATGGTATTCCTGTATCTATTCGAAAGCATAACTGCACCTAGCAAGCAAGCCAAAATGTAAAAGTGAGGACATGTGCCAAATTACAAAGTGCAAACTATTCCATATATGTGCGCCACAACAGAAACTGCAATCGTGTTCAACTTCAACAAGACAATTTATCACCTACCACCACACAACACTTTTGAACAAGTCAAAAACAATTGCTGCTCGTCTTTGATTGATCACAAAACAATCGACGGGAGGAGGTCCCGGTGGCTGCGTTTTTTCTTGCTCGGCGGGAAACCCTGTTGACTGAAATACTTCTTCCATTCCGTGCAAATAAACGCGCCGCCTCAAGCAAACAACTTCATTTTCTCCTGAAGGTTTTGATAGGCAGTCAAGCGTGATGGGGTTACCCGAGGACAAACTCTTCAGGTGTGCTTGGCTGAGTTGCGACTTCGTGTGATTCGTTCCATAGTCAAGTTACTGCCACTATTCTTGACAATAAAACTGTTTGAAGTAATGTAAACGTCTTGGCGAGCAAATAGATTACCCGGGTTAGTTAAGTTGTTTCTTCACAAGTTAAAATGAAGGTCAGATTTTGCAAATTAATGATGCGTTTCTTTCTTAAAATATTCCACGAGGCTGTTACAAAACTATCGTATGTGTTTTTGTACGCCAATAACAAGGTTTTTACAGCTTTAAATCCACCAAAAATTTGTCAGACCAAGATAGCACCATAAAACGACAAAAAAAACTTTTTTTCACTGCAACGCTTTGGATAAGTTGATTTTTCACATGCTCGTTTGCAAACTTTTGCCGACAGGCAATGCTTATTGCCGATAGTTTAGTAATCTTAACATAACAGTTAGAAACATATGATTTACTGTCAGAAGTTGTATTTGTTTCAACGTTTCTCATTTGTGTCTACCCACAGGGAGTTTTATCGGTAACTGCAGGCTTCAGAATTTGGAAATATGTGCGATACAAAAGGCGATCCACTGCGTCCAATGGCAGTTGAATCTCAAGCTTTGCATGTTCCTCCATTGGAAGAACTTGCGGAGATTGTTGCAACAGGATTAAGAGAGAACTATAAGGAGGCTTCTTGCCATGTTGTGGATTGCCCTGATCTCAGCAAAGCACCATTCGGGCTTGCAGCACCTGGAATTTGCGGCAAAACAAGACTAGCTGATGTTGGCGGAGTCCCAAATTTAATCCCCATGACAAAGTATATGGAGAAGGTGTATGAATTGCAGGTAAGGAAAAAATAACTTGTACAGCATTCGGAATAGCGAACAGACAAAAATTGGGTTACATTAGCTAGCCACAGTTTTTTTTAAATATTTAAATCTGTTTATTTGTTTTTAATAATACTAAGTGAATATTTAGTTCAAACCATCCCAATCGGCGAAGTTGAAGCAACGCTGCTCAACTTTTTTGTCAGGTTGTTGTAGTGCACAGGCAGGATTGAAACCAACAACTGCAAGAAAACTGCACTTACTACTCAACAATCAATGTGCTTAAAATGTATGTTATTATGGATAGGGCAATAACACATTAAAGCAAAGATCTGGCCCAAAGAGTTGTATGGTGCGTGTGTGTGCCAGTGATGTACGAACCTTCAAAAACAACAGAATTTGTTTGTAGGACATTTCCAAAAGGATAGATCTACCTGGGGGACTTTTGCTGGGTGCCGGTGCTGGCTCCAAACATGTTGTTGGTGCCAATTGTGAATTAATACCCAACTTAAGATGCACAGGTAAGTGTGCTGAACTATCAAGTGATTTTTGTTGTGTCAACAAAAAAAAATTGTTTCAACTAGATGAGTTAGCTTTGTATTAGGGTACATCATACCAATGTGTTTGGGTCAATACATTTTTTTAGTTCATTTTTATGTCTCAAAATTTGCAAACTTTATTAATGTTGTTCTGTTAAGATTAGTAACGTACATTTTGTCACTTCCACATCAGTAAGTTAGTTAAGAAAAAAAGCTTAGAATACCTTACAACATACATATTAATTTTAAAGGTGGTAGCAATGAGAAGAACAATCTGACTCATATAGCGAAGGTCAATCCACAGAGCGGTGACTATGTTTTGGAAAGTTACGAACATAATCACAATTCAAGTTGTGAATGCTGTTTGATGGCAAACCTATATGCCTCAGAGGGAAAGCAAGGGAAAGTACTGGAGGTGCATGCCAAGACTAGAAAAGGTGCTTTCAGCTTACCCTTCCTGCTTTTTAGGCTTGTTTATAATATACACAAAATGCCAAGCCAGTGGTTCCCAACCACTCCCCTCTTTGCTTTGTATGGAACTTTTCGTTTCTCCCTTACTAGACAAGAAGTAATGTAGTAAAATTAAAACATTTAAGACCACTTGTCTTTCTAAAAAGAAATACTAATACACTAATTATAAAGTCGAATTTTTCCCTTAGGAACCACTAGCATAGGCTAATGACCAAAACCTCATGTCATTTTACTTGTATTGTTGCTTTATTTTAGGGCAGAAGGACATTGTCGGATGCATGAGGAATGCATTAAAAGCTCATTATGGGACAAGTAAGCCAGTGGGAATGGGGGGGACATTTCTTGTGAAGGAGGGGACAATCAAAATCCATGTAATGCCGGATTTTAGTGAGACACCGCTCAACACGGATCAGGATGTGGAAAACTGGTTAAATTTTTACCAAGTGGGGTAAGTTTTTGAAAGCTCTGTTATTTTTATTTTAGTTTTGTGTCAAGACCAATGTTTTTGTTATAAGTTTAACCTTTTTAAGTGAATTTGCGGAATATCCATTTCTATTTGAGTTTTTTCAAAATTACATTTTAAACTGAATTTTTAAAAAATACATTGCAAAGGTAGCATTAGGTTATATAGCACTAACTGTCTGCAAAATATTTTCCAGGGCTCCTTTTGTTTGTATGTCGACATTCATCACAGAAGACTGCGGCCTCGATCTTCGTGTTGAGCACAGTCATGGATACAGTTTGGTCAACAAGTCAGGTGGTCATTACCACACCGATGTAACTCCAGATGAAATTGAATATGTTGGATATTATCACCCGGCTGAATTTATTTACAGAGTCGATCGACCTCTAGAAACCCATATGGTGGGCAGAGATTAGAATTGTTTCAAGATTACTTGACAAGTAATTAGGAATTATTGTCACAGAGCTGTGTTTAAATCGGTGCCAATTATTTTCGCTTGTAAATGTGTATGATTGAAAAGTAAAATACTTAGTTACAATTATAAAATGTTTCGAATCAATGAAGCTTCAAAAATATGCATTTTTAACTGTTGAAATTGTTGTGCTTTGTGGTAAATCACATGGTAATTAGGATTTTGTCTTGCGTTGTAATGCATTTTACTTTTATCGTAATTTTTTTTATGTTACTGCTCCGTCTAATTTTAAGTTTTACTTTACCAGAAGTGCAATTAAACTGATTCATACCAACATATGTTTGTTTTAAAGGTACAACTTTGCAGAGTGACATTGCTTTTACTGCTAGAAGTTTATGAATGAAATAAACAACGAGAAACAAAACTGTTCAGTACAAATACCAAAAGCAACCACCATAATTTACAAAATAGTAAAAAAGAAAAGTTGATTTCAAATAATAAACGCCTCCATGATTTTACTGATTATGACATAGCATTTTAAGACAAAAACTTTGAAAATTTATTATTCACACCCACCAAAAACTAAAAAAAGGGTATTTCATATTTGATTAAGTGCAAAGAACAAATTATAAATTACTGGAACTTTTCGCTATCACGTGTGCAAATAAAAAGGCGACATGTTCCTAAAAAAAATTTCGGCAGTAACATTAACCATTAACTCCAGCACAAAATATCCCTTGTACGTCGATCACCATAGCAACCAGTGCAAAACCGCTGCATCATCATGACATCAGCAGGTGGGGCAGAAACACTTTTTCGGGGTTTTGGATTCGTTCCCTAGCGACGTCTTCCAGCCACTGGATGCATTTTCGGTCCAATTCCTCTCGCTCATCAGACTCTTCGCCATCCGGCTCTTCAGCGCCATCGTCCGGATGAACGCGCGTGCTTTCAGCGGTGACAGTGGTTAAATCCGATGAGCAGTCGGTTGACTCTTCACGTGGTTTTTTACCAGAGGATAAATTGGTAACACGCAGTCCCTCCTGCCCGGATATTTTCAGGTCCGTCAGCGTTTCCATGACGACCCTTGATGATGGAATGACGTCATTGTGGTTCGGATCCACATGATTCTACAAAGTACGTCGGTGTTAAATAACCGTCCTTTTTTTTGCTCTAGTTATCTGTATCCTTTATTGAGATTTGAAATACCACTATTTGTCCTTTATTTAAAATCGTTTTGACCCACAACATAAGTAAATCACAAGGCGATGCCTAACATACAAAATAACATATAGGTTAGTGATGCTAATGGGCTCGACCCAGACATAAAAGCGCGAAAAATCAAACGTATTTAAATGAACAGATTATTAATCGTTGGCCCGCTGTATGATTCTACACGCTGAATTATGGTTTAGATAGAGTTAGTTTTTTTATTTCAGTTTTTAGTGGTCATCACGAGAATAACGTTGTGTTCATTATATGTCCACAGTTAAGCTGTCTGCTTCATCGCAGTTTCGTGGCCAATTCCATTAACCTGTTTTCGGTTAAGAAGTTTTGGTTCAAATTATCGGGCCCAGAAAGTTGTGGAACTACCTCCATATTTGATATTCAGAAAATACGCTAAAACAAATTGCAAGAAATCGTCTCGAGTTTCGAACCGGAAACCCTTCGAGTACAAGGCGTGCCGCTAAAGGCTTTCTATCTTTTGCACGCATCATTTAGTGAGAGTTTGTAAATGGGGAATTCTAGTTAAACCGACAAATCTTCCTTTCAATTCACCCATAAGTAAAATCACCGACTAACCGCTTTAAAATGGGAATTTGGATTCCACGGTGATTTTACACAATAACGGCTCAGTCGGAAAACGCGCGGCACAAAAGCTAAGTCGGAACATTAATCTCTTGTGTAAACACGCTATGACGTCATAGAGTGATCGCGCGGCACTGCTAAACCGGATTCTAGAACTTAAAGGTCTTTGTTGAAAGTCGCTTATAATGTTTGCTGAGTTTTTGTTGTTATTTTGAACTAAATCAGAAAAATTTTGCCCTGAGGCAAATTACAACATACGGAAACCTAACCTTTGTCGCATCCGATTGCCGTCTTTTTTCGTTTTGTCTCATCCGAAAAGCCTTTGCCTGGTTGAACTTATTTATTCCCCCTAGAAGTTCAGCATTTCTTGCTCTCATCGGACATTGATCCGACAACTTCCGGGCGTTTCCACCAATCAGAGGCAATAGATTTCCAGTGTCTCTACCGCCACCGTGCGGCGCGAGGGGCCATGATTTTGCAAAATCGCTTTCATATTCNGTACGGAAACCTAACCTTTGTCGCATCCGATTGCCGTCTTTTTTCGTTTAGTCTCATCCGAAAAGCCTTTGCCTGGTTGAACTTATTTATTCCCCCAAGAAGTTCAGCATTTCTTGCTCTCATTGGACATTGATCCGACAACTTCCGGGTGTTTCCACCAATCAGAGGCAATAGATTTCCACTGTCTCTACCGCCACCGTGTGGCGCGAGTGGCCATGATTTTGCAAAATCGCTTTCATATTCTTGAATTTTGTCGCTCTGTCGCCGCGGCAAGTGCTTTGATGTCGCGTTTGATTGTTTGCGACACGATTCAGGGGCGCTGGCGACACTGGCCTGGAACGAGGGCCTTGGGAGGCGGCTGCGGCGTCCGACTGAGCCTTCTGAACTGTTGCCCGCTGTATAAACATAATGTACCTCTCTGTTTAACGTTTTCTATGTTATTTTGTTAAACCTTTTTTCCGTTTGAGATTAGAATATTGTGTCAACATTTGAGTTGGGCATTGTGGTCGTTGCGAATAGAAAGGCTTGAAAATATGCCAAGAATCCTTTTAGCCGGAAATAAAACTTCCTTCAGTTGTTATGATTTAAGCTTAAGGTTACTTTTGGTCATTTCTGCGGAGGAATTCAAAATCCAGGCTGGGGTTTTTGTATAAGTTGCAATGGCGTTTCACATTGGATAAAAATGCATGTGCATTTGCGAGGCTTTGGTTCTAATCATTTTAATAAACTTGCTTTTTAACGAGATGTGCAATATCGACTCAGAGTCAGTTTTCTGCTCGATAAACTGAAGTCGTGGGTTCAAATCCCTGCGCAGATTATATTTTCACGGGAATACTTGAAAGGCCGACTTTGATTCAGCGTAACGCCTCTTGTATGGACATGGTGTACTGTGATTTACAATTTTGTTCGGGCCTAAAATTGTTGAAACACGAAATTAACGGTTTTGATGAACATAATATGCTCACTAAGAAACAATAGCAATAAAAAGTTTTCCCACCTGATTTTCCTCTCACTCCTCTTGCTCTCACTCCGCTTGCTCTCGCTCCTCCAGGTCTAATGTTCCTGCTTCCACATCCATTGGCCAACTGCAGCAGATCAACCGCGAAACAGTTCTTGCTCCCGGACGAGGAGGCGTTTTTCCCAACATCCACAGGAGGAAGATTAATGCTCCTGCCCCCAGTCTCCTCTCCCGGCCTGGTTCCCTTGGCAACAGCGCTCCTCCTGGCCTGGTTGCCATTAGTTACCGTGAGACTTTTGGAGCGATCCTGCTTGAGAGCGGAGACTCGCACGAAGGTTATTCACCGAATGCGAGAACCGTGTGTGGTTAGAGGTCATCGCGACCTTGGTGGAAAAAAGGCGGGAAGTTCTCGCTCGGTTCCAAGCAATTGGTTCCAACTTATTGAAGTGTTTGAAGTTTCTTTGCAAATGATTTTGACAGAATTTAAATCTCTGTGATAATTTCTATTTCTTGTTCCTTTCTTTATGTCGGATGTAGCACATATTAGTATACTTTGTAATCAATTGCTGGAAAAAAAATAAAAAAAACTAAAATTTATTTAAGTCTAAATCTAAACATCCCATATCAGTAAGTTTTAAAATCAACTGTTGGAAAAAATAAAAGCTAAAATCTAATAAACTATTTTGGGACAACATATTTTTAGTTTGTTGTTCCCGCTAAAACAGGAGTCTGATAATATTTTCCTCGCAAAACAGTTGATCGAGATCTTTTGAACAGAGTTTATCTGCAAGACATGCAAATTAGGTGGATTATCAAAATTTTTAAAACGCTTGGCGTCTCACTATTTTTTAACAGTTGAAAATTACTTGAACCACTAACGATCACTGTTCTTTAAAACTAAAGCAATGAAAACTTTACTCTCACTTTGTATGAAAATAATACTTTGCCGAAAAAATCGTAGAAATTGTATGTTGTTAACTGGTGCACTTAAACATGTCAAAATCATATTATTCCTCCGAATAAACCCACAAAATTTACCCTTCTACTTTCAAACACACGTAAAGCTGCTGGTATCACATAAACTCACGGTCAAACTGCAGCAGAGACCCGAGTGTCAGGAAATTTTCGCTTTTTCCTTTCCCGCGACACTCGAAGTCGTCACAAGTGGCAAAAGCGAACAGCGCACAAAAGCGCTCGAGTCGCCAAAGCGGCCTTTTGGAATTCGACGCGAATTTCGCTCTCGAACGCTCATCGATTGTCGCCCGCGCTCAGGCATTGTGACGTCACTGAAGAGGTGCAGGAGAAGCGACCGGTTGATTGGAGATGTCGCGATTCATAATCGTAGCGTTTGTGGCGACAGATTTTTTACGAGGCTGGAAATTTGTTGATACAAGCGCCCCCAGATAAATGATCGAGAACAAATTGACAGGTTGACCCGATTTATTTCTTGCGGGATAAACGTACACTTTAAAACGCAGCACGATTAGAATAACTAAACAAAAAGAACATTAAAATTGGAACAGAGTCGATTATTTGTTTTCGACTCTGTACATTCTTCTCTAAAGATATGACACTGCTGAGACGAATTAAAGGTCATGTCAGACAGCTCTACTTTGAACTTAATACGAGCATTTTAACCTGTTTAGAAGCTTTTCCACGAAAATCACACAACAACAAAAAACAACAAAATGAGACAAACAGACAACTGTTAACGTTGTGAGCTGTTAACGGTTTCTGAAGCTGTCAATATTGAAGTTACAAAAGTTTAAAACAATCGCAAAGCCACCTGACTCGCTCACCTTGGCTGTTCAGAACCTTGGACTACAAGAGTAACTTGTGAAGAAACTAAACTATGGACAAAGTGACTTCGGAGGCTGGAGACGCGAGCGCCTCAATCAGCAAAATCAGCCCTCGGGCTTGTACGCTTTTCCATCGCTAACGCAAAGCTCAGATATGCTAATTCGGAAACAAAACTAAACCACACACAGCGGCGATGTCTAAAGCTCATTTTATGTTTGCATCTTGGTTAATACCAGACTGAAAATGTATTAACCTGTAAAAAAGATAATTTAAAAGTTTAAACAGAAAAATTTTGTAAAGCTATCATTTACTTAAAGTTTCATTCACAACCAACTCATCATAAAGTTTAACTTTCTTTCCAGGCCCAGGTGCATACATCACAAAGTTTGCGACCAACAAAGATGTAGCTGCAAAGTGCAAAACGCGCCAATCATGCCGAAGTCTTACTCACCGATATAACAACATTGCGAAGCTATTTCTACTGTAGTTGTTAATTGGTGTCACTACGATTTCTTTCACCAAGCGAAATATATTTAACTTAGCTCGTTGAAGGGCAAAACCCATGCACCGTTTGTTTGTTCAATATGAAATCGGAACAACGCTGCTAGCAATAATTAACAATATGTCAATTTAATCTTGCTATTAAGTTTGTTATAATTACAAGTTACAAGGGCAAGTCAATATGATCTTGCCACGAATCTAGACCGGCTAATATCAATTTTTTTAGTTTTTCGCTTGTTTCTGTTTTGCATTGGTGGACGGAACGACGCCTGAATGCATTGCGCTTATATTAAGTCGGACGTAGTGTCTACATCTTTGTTTTTGACTAGAATATTTATCAATTCACTACTTAAGCGTTTAGTTGTTGATTTCCATTTGGTTCCAACTAGTGTGTTTTTATTGACCACACAGTTTACCATTATTGAGACGAAGTTGTATTTAATCGAATCACAACAACTTTTGTGATCGCACTCTTAAAACATGTGAAACTTTCCAAGTTAAAACCCAGATTTTAAACCAGTTTACCAAAGTCAGCCAAGCCTATGGGTCGTGTAGTGGGCCACTTATTACAACCGAAATTTTGTTGCATCAATATCTTTAAAAAATAATAGACACATAGACAACACAAGAATTTGTTCCAGTCAACGTAAAAATATTCGCCAACCACTGACATAGCTCCGAGCCTAAGCTAGTTGGTCGCGCAACTTTGCACTGTAGTTGATCCCTGAGATAATCTTGTTCAACAAACAACACTTAGGTTTAAATGTATAGCCACTGTTTTGAGAGATTACATCCTACACTGATACGGATAAAGCAAAGCCACGGTGGGAAAACAAATATTGTTTCTTGTGCTTTGTCTAACTTTATTTATTAAAACGTTTGAAATTGGTTTGCACATGCTGTTTTTAGGTAACATGCTGTTTAATAATAAAGCTAGTTGACGAACGAGCTTCCTGCGGCCAACCAAACATTATCGAATTTTATCTAAAACAGATAGACTTCAACTATTATCACGCTATCGCCTATATAAAATACAATTAACTGCACGGGAAGTTTTCAATCATATTAGCCAAGTTTTATACAAAATATTGATCGCATGTCGCTTGTAATTATTAGCTAAAAGAGCTTTTCGCTTGTAGCCGTGAAGCGATAAGTTTTATTGTCAACAGCCTCTTTTAGGGTGGATAGGTATCAAAGCCGCCAATTTGGCCGAGTGGTTAGCGGGACTGCCTTGTGCACAAAAGGTTGTAGGTTCTAATCCCATCTCGGTCGCTTGTGTTTCCCTGAGCAAGAAACTTGAGCGGCCTTGCTCCAACTCGATGGTTTGACCCAAATTGAAGTCACCAACTTTAAAAATCAAAAAAATGAACGAAAAAATCCAACGGAACTGCAATGAGACAGGTATCTCGACGGCATAATGAGCATAACGCATTCAGGCGTTGTTCCATCCGCCGAGGATAAAAATGACACAAACAAAGAAACAGCAAAATCTGTTAACTAAACCTGTAAAAAACGAATCATCTTGCAGACCGTGGATTCCTTGTGTTTCGCCTGATTTATTGTTTTCCTGAGCACAGAACCTAAATTATATTGCTCCAACCCGCTCTTAGCCGTAAGCCTGACAAGGTTTAACTGACAAACTGCAATTTAGAAAAGGCTCCAACGGGCGGAATGATCAACAACCTTAACCCGACCGAGCGCGAGATGCAGAGATTGATTCTCAATGTTTTTGTTGTTTTTGCCACAAAAGCGGTGAATCGTAACAAAGATGTTCCGATCAATGACCGAAAATCAACAGATTCCATGAGTAAGATCGTTTTACATTGTTCCCATCGCGCGCTGGGTATTTTTGT